>JAMKCH010068251.1:0-168466 GCA_023653785.1 Ophioderma brevispina
TGACTCTCCTTTTTTTTTAATAACAATCATTAAAAGACAAAATGACCGAAGTACAAGTAAAATAAAAACATTTAAAAAAAAAAAAAAAAAAAAAAAAAACTTGTTTAAAAATAAGTGCTACTTTCTTGTTTTTTAATCATAAAAAGTAAAAAAATACGAGTAAATTATAAATGCAAAAAACATTTAAAAGAATTACTTGTTTTTAAAAGAAAAAAACCATCCATTGGCACAAGTTTTTAAATATATTTCCCTTCTATCAAGTGTGTGACTTTCATTAGACTAGACTTAAAATACTGAAGAAACATTTTAAAAATTCTTGTTTAAAAGGAAAATTGTTTAATCAACCTATATTTAATCAGCAATTATATAGGCTTGAATTTAAAACCAAGTTTCTAAATAAAGCACTTTTAAAACAAGTAAATAACAGACAGTGTGGACCGACATTGGCAAAGATAACGGCAGTTGATTGACCGCGGCGCCAAAACCACTCGTAGTTAATCCGGTGATTACGCCATTGATAACTAATTGTCGGGACCAACCGGCTTCGGAAACCACGTTGTAACGCCTTTTGGGTTTGGTGGGGAAATTTTACCCCACGATTAAATCCCCCACACTCCTTGCTTACAGAATGCGATGTACGATTTTAGGAGAAGACCAATAAAAAAAAGCCCAGGGAAGGACCACGTCACGATTGGCTTCGCTAAACAATAGAACCTCAGAAAGACCCACGCTACAACCAAGCAGCCGAAAGTGGTGGTCAATTGAGGGTTAATTTCCGTCCCGATGATAAATCGTTTATCGAATTCAATCAACTACAAAAGTGTTTTTTTTTTTTCTTGCATCAACACAATTCTTTTTTAATATCCCGAGATCCCTCGACGGAGTACTTGCATGAGTGCAATGGTACACGAGATCAGCATAGGGCTCAATGTTCTAAAGATATGAAATTTACGGAAGTAACCCGAGGACGTATGAGTTGATGATATAAATGACGACATAAATGACAACTAAGTGATGACTTGACGAGATGTGGAGATAACGGACAACATAAGACAAGAGCTCCATAGCCGATGATTCTACACGAAGAAATTATGCTGATGTACATAAATGATAAGTCACGTCTTCCTTCAGAGTCGCCATGTTGCCTAAATCACCTTATACAAGCCAGCACCTTATTTTGGGAATGTTGACATGACGAATATACTGCATTTAGCCATTGCAACACCACAAAAGATTTTTTTTCATAAAGTTGAAATGGAGAGATATCTTGTCTTAGCAGGTCGACATTTCCTATCGTTTTTTTTTAAAATCGACTTATGTCGACATGACAAGAAAAATGATCTTGGAACTCAAGCAAAGTTGGATGCACATTAGAATGCTTCCGTATAAAACGTTCTTAGAAATATAATATCAGACGAGGTCTTTAAACAAGCACCGTATACGGGTCTAATTTCACAAATTAAATGTGGGGCATTCTGCATGTAAGTGAACATGTTAAACAACCTCATCCGGAATTTAACGTGTTTGTGGGGCACAACTAGTGTTTGAAAACACTTTTTTGATAGCCTCTTTTAAAAGGTGAGCATGTTGTGCGTTAAAGCTGTCGTGAGTTCCATTAATTCAAAGGTGCACAGAGAATTTCACATATCAGTTGTCCCTAAAAATCGAAAATACTGATTTTGCCCTGATGTAAAGCTTTCCTTCCAAAATATATCTGAAACATTGGTTGAGAAATGTTTTCTTCTTTGGTACAAAACGATTCCCTAACAAAATCAATTTCGTATAGGAGCAAATTTTAAATTAATTTGTAAGATTAATTATTCATTGAAATATAAGAAAATCACCGTTTTTCTTTTTCTCAGTCTTTTGGGACATTTCTTTTGCCAAATACCGTCTAAAGAAATCTATTGGCGGCGTCAATCTATATGAATGACTACTGACCTGATACTAGATATACCGTCTCATGCATACACCTCTTTGGGTGGTGTGCCTCAAAATATCTCGTTTTTCCCTCCCCTTTAAATGGCTTTCTTATTTAGATATAGATAAAATCGTAAAATGTTTTCATCTGTCCAATTCCGTCTACTAAAATTTGTACTATTTATTGCTATTTTGGGATTTCTGATACCTCGTCAAGACGTATGGAATATACATTATGCTTACGGTGAGGAAGAATTTGAATTTAAAAACCCTTTGGGTTTTATATTCTCAAATAATTATAATTTCAAAAAATTCCCTTAAAACGCACTCACTGGTTTAAATCGACTTGTTTAGCGGGCGTTTAAATAAACGCAATTCTCAAGCATGGTTAACTTTAAAACGCTGTTTACATTTTAGTAGTCGCACAGCGTTAAACATGCCTAACCGTTGTGTAAACTTAGAGACTTGGTCGCTGGGGTATTTAAGGCGTGTTTAACTTCTTCATCAAATGCCTGATAATTTTCAGCTCATATGATACTCCGTGGTAGACCGTTTACCACCTCATTGATTTCACCTTATCTTTCTTTCCTTCCGATCCTCAGTTCATTTTCTTCTCGTATTCTTCCGTCCAATTTCCTTTGCTTCTGGTTTCATGCTCGTTTTATCTGTTCCCGTTTACAAAAAAAAATTGATAAATGCAAGTGCGGACAACGACATAAAACAGTTTAAATAGGCCCCGGGCTTTTGTCTACATCATCAACAATCTAACTCCTTGTGTAACGCCCCGCTAACATCTTGAAATTTAGCCGTGGGGGCTTTCATGCGTTGCATTAACAACTACGGAAGGCATTGTCCGACATATATATTGTTCCCGTCCACGCGATGATATAGGCGAAGAATAGTCACAGTTCGGTGGATGATATTGACTAGGGGCGTTGAAATACCGTGGGTTTTAGCTAACGACTTGTTAAAATATTAGCGCTGCGGTTTTTTTAACAGATGCGTTTATCTAACCACAGTTTAGCCTAAAACCACGTTTATTTTTAAACACGTTTGAATAGACGCCCGCGGTATAGCGGCTATGAAAGTTAAAATAAAAGCAATTGACAAAATTGACAAATTAGCGCATTTTGGCTTTGTAGTGAGTACCCTTTATCTTACCATGGGTTGCTCGGGCTGCACGACTCTCACTTCAAGACTATGTCAATTGGAGGAGAGATGTCTTAGGACGAAAATGTGCTATTAGAAGTTATTTTAAGGCAATTTCGTGATTTCACAAGCGCCTTCAGTTTTATTCTTGTTCACTAGATATTATATCCTTGAGAAAAGCTTATTCAACAATTTGAGTTGAGTCCGATTTTTGTGTTATGTGCAATTGCTTGTTTCCCCCCACGGTTTTCCCCCCCCCCCCCCCCCCATAGGCCGTGTGTTGTACTTTCTGTCCTTTTACGGACAGAAAATACCAAATTGGCGAATTTTCAATACGATACAGATGCCGAATTTGCACGTAAGATTAGGTACCTGGTGGATTATCAAGGCAACTGTTCAGAATATTTAAAATCTCAAATTCTTTGGAAGGTTGCGGGGGAGGGGGACGAAGTTGTGGATCAAGAAGTGCCCCCGTAAGAAAATGGTGATTTTTTTTTGCAAGCACAGGTTTTGCCATCCATTTGTCCTTTTTTCAAGCATTACAGGATAGTTTAGTTGATACTCTTCACTTCTGTAATGATCAAAACCGAGGATCGGGATCAAGAAAGAGCGAGCGAAAGGAAAATAATAAACCAAAAGTTCAGCGCATAATTTATTGATAGATATTCTTAATAATATAATAGTTCATAATAAAAACCAGTAAATTTAATAAATAAAAATAATACAAGTTAAAACAAAAACAACAGAACTATTAATATAATAATAATAATCATATTCGTGAAAGATACCATTTTCAAATCTTAGCTTATTTATTTACCTAATCCTATCCGCTATAGCGATACTTACAACAATCTCCTGCCGTATCTAAGATGTTTAGATGGAAGGTTGGTGGTCGTCACCTTAGTTAGTGATTATACCAGATTCTAACAAAGAATAAAAGATTGTTAAATTAGTGTTACATTCATATTAAAATAATTAAAATGAAACAATTGAGCAGGTGAACAATGACTTTGAATTTTCAATTCAAAAATAATTTCTTTCTGTGTTATGCACATATACCAAGATCTGACATAACATGTAATACCCACCTCAAGCAAGTTACATGTTGAAAATTCTTTGCATGTTGGTAATTTTGTAATCTGTAGCTAAATCTTCCATTGAGGGTGGAAGTAACATGTGAACACGTGAATTGTAGTTTGTTAAAGCAGTAATAGCACATTTTAAGAAGCGCCATCTATTTTCACGATTCTTATTTGTCATCAACAAGAACTTTTTAAAATAATTAATCAACACAACTTGTGCAAAAAAATAAATCTTTTAACCAAGTGCAAAATATGGGTTGCTTTAAATATTGCATTTTGCTTTAAATAGACTATTCCATATTAAATTAAATCATACTCCTCATGACATTTATACAAAACAAAAATGCTACACAAGGGTGGTGCGGTAATCAAACTGAAGAGGCCGTAATTGCATTGTAATGTAATAGCACAATAATGTTTGGACTAGAAAACGATATCTTTGTTAATGTTTTACAGTCCGCAGATCTGTTTGGAAGATCTTGATTGCTAGTCTGGACAATTTGAAAGTCAGCTTACAAGCCACTCCTAAGGTAGCTAATATGTCATGAATAGACACAATCAATTTTTGAATACATAAATAGACTGGGACATTTATGTTTTGACTCTAAAAATTGCAACAAAGGTTTTATAACTGCTTTTTGTAGCATTTGCCTAACAGTAATAACAAGTAAAAAATCAAAGTAAACTCTAAAACGGACAGCACAGAATAAAGGGGCAACATTGTACAGGGAAACTTAAGTGTTAAAATCGTGTTAATGCGCCTCGTCCGCCAGGGACCCCAGAGTTACCGGAAGTGGTCAACAATTTTGGGTATCAGAAGGAAGCACTATTTTTCTCATTTCCCTACGAAATCTTAGGGCTAAGGATTTTGGTTTGGATGTTTATTAGCGAAATATGCCCCATTTTGGTCGTCCAATATTAATTTTAAGACACAGACTATAGGGATTGCAAAATAACGTTTTTAGCTCTCACATCAAAACTGGTTGAAATATCGGCGCGAAACTCTACAGATGGGGTTTTGGGATGAAGGCCATTCTATCAAGATGAACAAGTTATAGACTTAAATCGGGCCATCCCCCTTTAAATATATACCATTTTATTCAGCTATTGCTAAGCTTCAAAAAGGTATCGTTTTTCTTAACAATGAGTTATAGTTTTAGTAATGGGATGCTAATAGTTCAAGGTCGTCCTGGGGTAAAATTTAAAAATGGTCCAAATTTGTTAAAACTGGTCTTGAAATGTTCATGACATCACAGTCAATAAGGAATTGTATACTGAATCTATGTTTTGAAAGTTCAATATATGCGACTTGTAACCTCCCATAGGGCGCTTTCGCGGGAGGTCAATAGGTTAAGTTGGCCAGACCTGTCTTCCAGGACAACCCAAGCACGCAGAAAATACAAAAGAAACAACTCCAGAAATTTCTGAAATGTTCAGGTGCACCAGGTGATGTATTGTATTCTTCGCGTGCTTGGACGATCTGGAGGGCAAACCAAAGTCAATTCAACTTAATTTATTTTCCCTGAAAAGGCCCATGCAGCCCGGCCATATTTTGCATTCTAATTAAATAACAAAATATCATAGACAGTGTCTCTAATGTGTATGTTATTATGTACAACTAGACGAACAATTTGATACACAATCCAATGGATTTGAAATTTTACCCCCATTGTGACCTTGAAGACATTTTGCTACCGTCTTTAAGGTCACTACCGAACTACAACCCGCAGATAGGTTAGACTATACTTTGTTTAAATCGTTGAAATGTGATGAACAGTCATGTTGGTGTACTCTTTTAACATATTCTGCCCCTTTTTCATATATATTTTGACCCCTGTGTAAGCCTTTCCCTTTATTCCACTGCTTTGCGATTGGCAGATTTTCTTAGATTTTTAGTATGTTATTCCAAATCTCAAATAATTCCAATTCTGTTCAAAACCCCTTTGTTGCAATTATTTTAAGGTTGTGGGGTTTGTTTTTAGACGGAAAATTCACCCGTCTAAAAACAGTGAGCGATTATGTAGCCTGCATGTCCTAAGGATTACACGTCTAGAGCAATTTGGTGTGAAAAAAATGACAAAAATCACTCATAATGAGAACTATGAGACAATAAAACTATCCGAACTAATTCATTCACAGAGTGGATTTGGCTATGTGTTTGTGAGCAACACCAACGTGCCGAGATCTCAAATTCCAGTGAAATTGAGGGCGATTCTATCGCAAGATCTCTTGCTCTCCCTTTAATAGTGGTGGGCATAAGACCATCTGTGTGTGAGTTTCTGACAAATAGGTTGAGAAGAACATTGCTTTTTGTGAAGTTGTCTAAAATTGTCAAAATTCCCCATTGACTTGATATGCAAAATTTAAAATCCATGGAACCATTATTATTAAAAAATTCCATTTGACATCAAAATGCTTGCCCGGATCGTTTTGAGCAGCCAAAATGGCTATAGAATCCACGCGTTTGAACAGAGATTTAAAAAAAATGTATTTGCCCACTCCTACTTTAATAATGAAGAGACGAGTCTATTTACTACCATTGTAGGAAAGAACGCCAGACTTGTTGATTGTTTTTGCAGTATTATTGGCAGATGTCTCTTTAGCATTAGGATGAGCATCTTAGTAAATGCTTCAAGTGAACCAAGAATTGAGTGTCTATTTCGATCAGTATTGGCAATTTTGAACAATTACGGAGCAAAATAGATAGAATCTAAAAATATAACAGCTTTGAACGATAAATTTAAGAGTCATAAGACTGGTGTTTCTATCCGACTTGAGATTGACACCACGTGGCATCACAACAGGCGCAATGCTATGGCAGAACTTGGAAGTGTACAATAAACCTTTACTCAAGATATCGACGATCAATCGATATCGAAAACAGCGTGCAGACCCTTCATACCGCGTTACTTTGTCATGCCGTAATTTAAAACAAATGCCTTATAAACAAAAACAAAATAACTGACGATCTTTAAACATTTTCAAACAAGTTAGGGTTAGGAACACTTCAATGTTTTCCACTATCTAACACTTTGTTCAAATTGGTGTTACAAGAACGGTATCAATCAAGGTGTACAAATTTATGGTTTCAACATCCAGACATTACAAGTATTACAATCTCGAGCAACCTTTGAAACTGTGAAAAAGCCAGCCAAACACCTAGACTATATAGGGGCGTTCGCTGCTTGAAGGCATACGAATATGCGTTCATCTTTTGCAGCGCTGGGTTTTCAGTGATGTGGTCTAAAATTTTTCGTCACGCACAGCAGCAACTTGTCTATTGTTTCTACAAATTAGGCCAGTAGTGGCGACACACTTTTGCCAACTAAATTATGAAGTTTAGTGTTAACTCAACCCAATTAAAAACTTAAAAAACGAAAAAAATAAAAAACTTAAAAAAAGCAAAAAATTTCATATTTTTTTACTTATAACGCCTCTATGCTAATTCCATAGGGATTTCCGTAACACTAGATTTTAAAGAAAATCCTGTTGCCACATGAAATTTCGTAAAATGGTGGCGCATATTGTAGCCATTGAAACAAAGTCTGTTGATATTCTGTTTTTTTTCATAATGAAAACATTTTGGTATATTTTCCTAAATATGTATTAATGAATATCTCGATGACCTAAGTAAAGGCCATGAGTCAGTTGCGTTGTTACAGAGAAATGGATACTTGAAAGTTCAATGGGCACAAGTCCCTACATGAGTTCTTATTTTTCTTTTTCCCCCAAGTTCTTCCCGTGAACGTATATGCTGCCAATTATTATCACTTAATTTGTACGTATATAGCTGAGGGAAGGTTGGTTGTACACATGTATACCGAGGGGTTACAGCAAAAGGGCCCATCTGCACTAGCTGGTGGGCATTTGCCAAGTTGTGTTCTTATTAAGTGTTATACCTGTCAATTCCTACACCGGGCAGCTATTGCATATGGTGCCTTTTTGCCCTAAACCTCGAGTCGTGTGTTGTGGTATAAAGGTTAGGTCCTTATATAGTTGTAGAGATATATCACGGGCAAATTACACTTTAAAGCGGAACGGGCACATTTTTACAAAATATGAATTTCTTTCAATTGTCCTCAAATGATAGTCTAGGCATTGTACGTGAACATAGATATATTATTTTACACATAAAAAAAAATAACATACCCCAAAACAGAATGGGATAATTGATTGAATAAAGACCTCCATTTAATTTGTAAGGCCAACTTTTAAGTTTTTTCCATAACTTTAATCAACAAATGTGTATATTACATGAATATTTTTGACTCTACTCACTGAGCTTAAACAGTGTGCATAGCGTGAGAACATGCATACTGAGTGTGGGATTCTTGTGTTAAAAGCCAAGTTTCGTCGTCTGCTGGGAATTTAACGGTCGCCGGCCGACCTAAATTATAAAATCGTGCTGTTAACCCATAAGGAAACTGATTTGGGTCTAATCATTTCGGGTGGAGGGGCTTTTTTATATAAAAGCTTTTACAACCATGGCAAAATATCGATTTTGGGGGGGAGGGGGTAAAGCTTGAGGGCGCACTATTTTTTTCAAATGTGCCAGTGTCGCTTTTAAAGAATACAACCTGCTAACCTATGCAGTAACCTAATTTTCCATCGCTGTAGTAGTATAAGAGGACTCATAGATTTTCCCCTAAAGTTTTCATACGACACGTTGATTTCAGCGTCAAATATGCACTGATGTAAAGCAAACCGCAACAGTACGATCTCGAGTACCTTGAGGTGAGTGCGCGAGGACGGACAGCCTGGATTTGGATTCGACAAAAAGCTTCATGACTCGGTTGTCAGGCATGGTTGAAGTCATAAGAAGCTATAAGAGTAACTCATATCCATTTCGCATTTGCCCTTTGCCCGGACATAAACGTGCACTGAGAAAGACTTTCTGACAAGAAACGCACGCGTCCGTATGTGAGCTATGACACTTTGGTTTAAAGCAATGTTTCTCTTAGTAGTTAACGTCCTAGTTTTGAAACTAAACAGGTCATGGACAATTCTATATATTCGAATTTTTTTTTTTTTTTTTTTTTCACTTTTCTTACAGTATCTCCAATTGGTTCATTACATGATATAGCATGATATAACCTCTGAGAGAACTTTTTTTTTGGTGGGGGGGGGGGGCTGTAATGATGATTCGCAGTCACTGTGATGAAAGCAATTAATTACACAAATACGTGTATAACACGTGTAATGCTACCATCACGCTTAGCGATTGGGTGACGGTCCTTTTTTGAGACATGGATGAAGAGAGAAAACATATTTCTATTGGCACACGCCCTCTGACACACTTTGATCTTTGAATTCTGGAACAGAGATTGTCAAAAGTAATATTTATGTGCCCGGTGATACATTGCTACCATATTTGGATCCTGGGGCTGCATTCAAACGTTTTTACATGTTGAACGCTGAGGCCGTTAACCTTTGATCTCTTGGGTCGAAATGGCTCAGGAAACATTTAGAAGCCAGGAACTACATCTATCAAGTTTGGAGCGCCTGAGGAAATGCAATGTTCAGATAGAGGTAAAAGTACAGTAGCTGTTAAAAAGTGTGACCTAACTATGAGTGAGTGAGTAAATGAGTGCGGTATGAGGAGGTCTGTAGGCTAGCCCTCCGGAACCAGCATGAATCTCGCAAGATCAATTATGATATAAAATTTCAGATTTTTTTCTGATATGAATGATAGTACGGTAAATTTTCGTACATAACTTGAAGCAATAATGCTATGAATGTATTTATAATTAGCATCCAGATTACTCTGATACTTTTCGTATCTGATTCGTGCCTAACTGACGGGCTAACTGAAAAACTGTCCCTTGTTGTTTTGTTGACATTTCCGCGAATGCTTGTGATCGAGGCTTCTTTATTAATGATCTCGGGCTTTTTATTGTACATTAATGAAATCGGAGCTTCGACATACGTACTAAGCTCGGGGCTTCGAAATTAATGATCTTGGGCTTCTACGTACATTATTGAACTCGGAGTTTCGACATGTATGTAAATGAGCTCGGGTATTCTATATTAATGGCGGACTCAGATATTTCGAAATAATTAGTGCATTAATTAAAAATAGAATTACTATTCGTTGAATGATAGGGGCTCTCTACACGAAGCGCTTTGTCCCTCGCTTTCTTATCTAATTTGCCTCTCGTATCTTTCGTGCCAGTCGGTTACCATCTTTGTCTAAAAACTTGGCCTCCCCCTGTGATCTGTAATGGCTGACTTATTATATTTCAGAAGTTAATTCTTTTCTATTCTTTCTGGTGAATTTTCTTTGTGATACCTTTTCAGAGTCTTTCTGGTGTTCTTTAATTAGTCTCAATCGGGACATTGGCAGTTACACTCTTGATCACGAATATGATCCATTGCTTAAAAGAACTCAACACTCTGGGAAAGAGAACATCCGAATTTCCCGCGGAAATAGCAGTGGATCAAACCCGTTATGCCATCAGCCAAGATGGCGAAAGTCTAAATAATGTAATATATTGGATTTGACAATAAAAAAATCACCACTAGATATATTGCTACAATCCTACAAATGTAGGAATGTATTTAGTAAAAAATCTTAAATTTTAAGAATTCTTACCGAGATTTGGTGCATAGTCTCCAATAAAACGTCTCGTCAAGTATCGTACTACAATAGCTGAAAAGAGATAATGAAAGAATGCATGTAATAAATCTACTTATTGTGCTCCTAAAGTGAGTGCAATTACTTTATTTGAATGGGTCTATACTATGCCAGGAGACGATCCAGTCAATAGGAGCTAATACAGACTCGATTTCTGCGGCACAATTCATTCAAGGTTGCGCGAGAACACTGCATGCCAGGTACAGGAGAAATGTATGGTACTCACTTTTGGATCGGTATTATTGTTCATTAGATGCTATACCTTAGATGAAAACTTCAAAGCCACACTCAGCCATTTTGTTCCAAATTAAAAGTGCACATTTTGTCTCTAAATTGCTAGTGTTAGGTCATATCAACACTGTTCTTTGTGAATAACAGACACTTAAGCATTCCCGACTTTTATTAGCAAAGCATAAAAAAAATTATCATTTCTTAACAAATACGGCGTGTTACGCTTAGCCACTTACAGGGATCTTTATCCAATACAACAATGCAAAAAAAAAATATTTTGATGAAAATCATTTTGAAGAAATCGCTGATAGTGGCTTAAATATCTCAGTTATTTTTGCTGTTGAAATATGTAATACGTGTCTCGCAAATGCGAGTAATGCCAAGTATGGGTCGAAATTCTTGTGTTATTATTGTTATACTATACATAACGTCTGCACAGGCTAAAACATCCTTTTGTCTGTCATTTAGGAGTAAGCTCGTGGGAAGTGATTTAACGTGTCTAGTATAATCGTTTTGCTCTAAGCTGGAGTGTAAAATGCCATTATATTTATATAGAGAAGTGTTTTTAGGTTTTTTAAAAAAAAATCTGTAAAACCCATGTTATTGTTAACAGAGGTATTACGGACGATGAAACAAATTACATGTAAAAATATACCACTGAATACCATTGTTCCCTGTTTCCTTTGGAGCACCAAAAGATCGTAGTTTCAAAATATCTAGACGAGTGTACATGTAATTGTATTGAATTGTCATGAAACATTTCTTAGGGTCAGTCGGTAAAGCTCACATTCTTGGCTGCTTCCAACATTCCACAAACAGGTATAGCATGTTCTGGGCAAAAGAATCTGCAATAGACGATTCTGAAATATAAATGGGGCCAGTATGTGGTTACCGCGCAGTTCAATCCCAGGTTGAGTGTATGTAACCGAATACTGTTCGCATTGAACCTGTTTCACGGCGAAAATCAACTATACATAACCGTGAAACAGATTATCAAAATATCGGTATATATGGAATAAAACGTGTTTTTTTCCGTCGCGTCGTCATATTGTTTACCGACTTATTTGATGATGTTGCTGTCATAACTTGTTTTATGTGCAGCCGTCATTTGACACATTTCTACCATAACTTGTTTTTAGTTTACATAGTAACGAAGGTGTCGTGACATCCTTTTATTTGATAAATTTACAATTACAATGCCACGGGGGGAAATGAAAATAACGTTATTAACACCATGTTGATGTTTGGGTTGAAATATTTTGACGACTCTTTCTGATGGACTCAATAGCGTTCTTTACTCTTATAATGCTCTTGTAATAGAATATTTTCGTGAAAAAAGAGCTCTCTATCTAGTCTATCACAACACATTAGCGTGTTTATCTGACCTATTTCAGTTGCAGAACGAGAACAGTGGTCCCGGTGGTTGTTTTATCTGACATGGGGTGCAATTTTACAATAATAATACGACACAAAGCAAGGTATAACAATTATGATGTTACAAATCTAAAAATTATACATATTGAAATGGACCAAAGTTTTGAAGATTCGCACCAAAATAGTTCAAATAATTTTCGGTAGCTCGTTTAGATAAATGCAGGTATGTTATCAAAGAAAAGACAACGACTGCCATACTCAATGTCCCTAATATCTCATCTTAGAATGCTTCATAAGTATGAAAGCTGAAACAAACACTTGTATGGACGTTGGAGCGATTGTATTTTTGCACGGGATGAGCCGGTTCTTGCTTGCATGCACTGACCTCTACACATGGATAGCGGGTCTGAGTCGCCGATTGAAACAACAGGAAGTTGCTTTTTGCCCTTCGCAATATGGCGGGAAATAATGCATACTCCTGCTGGTGCACATATTCCACACAGCCATATTGCGGAGGGCAAAATGCAACTTCCTGTGGTTTCAATCGGCGACTATTCAACGGTGCGCCAGCCCGGTAGAGCTCAGTGCTTGCATGTCTTTCAAATACAATGTACTACCTCTTTCTTCTCCAGTCATTTAAAATGTGGTAAACTGGTCTGTAAGACCACGTTCTTGTGGGCGATCATAGCCATATTATCACTATATAAGAGTGGTTGCTGCATTTATATTCCCATGCATGGTCCAACACGGAATCGTATTATATACTCAGCAAGGTTCGACAATCTTTGAGTATGTATCAATTGTCCACTGGGCCCACTTGATCAAGAAGTTGACCAATATTAAAAGTACATGGGCTTCGTCACGTATATTGAAGAACAAATACATTTACTGGATTTTGTCACCTCGGCTTCTTGAGATAGTCAAACTCATGGACAGAATTAGGAACTGGACATCCTACACAAGTCAATTAGAACAAACAAGTGATGTGATTGGATAAGCGTGTAAGGCCCACTATTGTTGTCCCGCCCAGGGCTCTGCTCGAACCATACAAGACGCGTCTGCTTTGTACCAAGAAAGGTTGTTTTATCATCTTTTTGTTGAATTGCAACATAGGTGAAAATCTAAGTTATCTGTTGGCTGATTATTCACTGGAATCGCTAGAGATACGTCATTTGACAAGTACTGGGTCCAGTATTATCACAAGACAACTGCAAATGTTATCACAGACTGGAAAACTAATACCCAATATAACGTCCCTAATATCACATCATGAATGCTGTATAAATATCAAAGTTGAAACAAACATTGCTGTAGATATTAAGAGGTATTCTTAGTACCATGCGTCGTGACAGCGTACCATGCATTCGTGACAGGGATACTGATCGAATGGTAAACTAAAGGTTGATAGGGGTCCCCGAGCATAAAGGTGCTTCCTGCCCTAATCACTTCAAACTGTAAGGGGAGAGCGGTGCTTCGCAATCTGAGGTGTTTACCTCTGGTGTCGAAGGGCTTCGGTTCAAACCCCGGTGGAAATACTTGCTGAGATTGATTGAGGTACTTAATATGGATGGAATTACGATCCATGGTTCAATTGCTTTGGACATGTTGGATATGCAAACCACGAAAAACGCCTCAACTATGGAATAATGAAATAATTGAGGTGGCGTATCTACACGTCAGATTTCATGCTGAATTCAAAGTCGTATCTACACAATATGACTTTGTTGCACTGAAAGCCGATGTGGCAGGAGATATAGTCCTTTAGTTTCACGCTTTATTCCGTTGTCGTCTATGGAGCCTGGACTATGGCTTCTGTCGGACCATATCTCCTTTTACATCGGGAATGAAAGTGCCAGAAATTGTCAATTTACTACAAATTATGCAAAAACTAAAACAGCATGATATTTAGAAAATATGTTCATGGTCGAACGCTATTTTAATATCCATTTACTTAGAAAAAATGGCCTTTTCGGTAAGTGCAACAAAGTCGTATATGCGCAGATATCATCTTGCTGGACTCACGATCTTTTCTATTTGTACATGTTGTGCAACACTTCGTATCTACGCCAAATTAGACCTAATTAGCCTTAAATGGATTGAAACAAACACGGGAAATATATCTTAAATTATGCGCATTGATCTAGTTTTCCATAAATTGGCCCATGATATTGGCCCACGATATTGGATCAGTTGTATTGTAAGTAGGGCGATGACGCCAGCCAGGCATTTGTCGACCGAGTATGATAAGTGTCCAATGTACTTGAACATCAAATGACCACAGCAAAATTACCCTGGATTTCGAACGCATACCGGAAAGTAATATAACACTAATTGGATTTTAACACCAACATCTTCGTGTTAAGCAGCTTGACTATTTACAAATGGATGAGATAGCGAACTGCATTGGCCTAAAGTAGTATATAGATCACATCACAGACCTTTACGATTATTCAATGAGACTTAGAGTTACATGCACTAATAGAGTAAGTACTACATGCCTTTTTGTAGCAAACAATCTATATTACTAAAAAAATCAACTTTGTGGGTTTGTTTGTTTGTCCGGCTATGCGTTTCGCCGTCCTTTAACATACGGATATGAATTTTGGTATGGTGGTAGAGCTCCGACATACGAGGTTGGTGGTCATGTTTTCGAGGGGTCATTTTGGGGTCAAAGGTCATCCAGGGGTAATTATTGGGTAACTTGGTCGTGCTTTGACGTATGGATATGAGTTTTGGTATGGCGATAGAGTTTCGCCGTACCACTTTTGTGGTTACGTTTTCGAGGGGTCATTTTGGGGTCACAGGTCACCCAGGGGTCATCTAGTAGGTATACTCAGCTAGTGGGGGCTCCCTGCTAGTTCGATCAATGATTTGGGATGCTTTAAAATTTGCTGGAATTTCTATAACATCAGAGGCCACGCATTTTGAAAACTTAGATTTCATCGCTTTTTATCCTTTGTTTTTAACCCCAAATACCATTTCAGACCAACTTAGGTATGTAGTTATTTGCAACAATTATAATAAATTCAGTTATTTTAGACCTGAAATCAGGACATTTTTCAGAGCGTCTTTGGTCAGCTATTGAGGTCACAGCGATTTTATTGTTTTCTCGTGTACAATAACGCATCTGGGCGTAATCTTCCGATTGCCTGAATTGGTCATACCAAACATGAGAATCCATAAGACTATGAAAAACACACGTAGTTTACAATGTACAAATTGCAGACGGACAGATCTACGTATAACCAAAACACTAAAGGGAAAAGTTATGATGTACGAATGGTGACATACCCAATAGGGGAAAAATGGAGATAAAATCGGGAAATTTTGATGAAAAATCGTGCAAACCCAACCATTTTTGGACCCTATTTACCTTCCGACAAGGAGAAAGTATATGAAGAAATGAGGTCATGATCGGGTCGCCCACATTTTAAATTAGGAAAAAAATAGTGCTCGTTCGGTGCTATGATGTCATTGCCCTTATTCAACTCGCATCTGGCATGCTTTTGGAACAGACACATGTCAGTGTGTTGGTAATTTTATGTTGAATAATAAAGACAGATAATAATAATAATATATTGGCTTTTATAAAGCGCCATTCCTATAAAATCACTGCGCTGTTGCCTATTATTATTACGCTGCCGTCAGGAAATCGTCACAATCATTTTGCTTCATTTAGGCCGGCAGCAGGCTAAGCGCACAATCCTATCAGCACTTATAATATTCCCCGTAACAGCTACCCGAATATCGCTTGGGTCGACGAGACAAGTGAGATAAAGTGCCTTGCCTAAGTGCACCACAGATGGCCGCAACGGGGCTCGAACCCACGACCTTTGGATTATGAGTCGGCAGTTATATCCGCTGGACCACATGATCAGAAAGAAATGTGTTGCGTGTCTTTTGTATACTGCTTAACAATATTGTTGAAGGGCATTTTAAAAGTAACGTTTCTAGAAAGAAAATGATCGGAGGAATCCAAAAACAAAAGTAAAATGCAAAAGAGTGAATTTTACTCTTAAATAGTCACTACACGGCCCGCTTGGAAGTTAATCTTTTTTCACTCTAAAAGCGAGAGGAACTTCACACCCTTTAAAGAATATTTCAGTCAAACTTATTCGCAACAATTAAAAAAAGATAAGTGTAATGTACTAAAATAACATTTTCATTACGGAATTGAAAATTTCGTTTTAATTCCATTTCCTATTAAAGATTGAAATTGTCAATCTTGGGTAAGTGAGGCCTGCGGTTATTTTTTCAATCATTTGCATTAAGAGAGTAAACCCCAGCGAATTGAGAGATGTGTAAACATTGTCTTTTACCGCATAACCCCTTTAACTGCAAATACCCTTAACAGGCAGATGATACTTACACAGGCAGATGATACTTTACATGCTTAATGTGGGAATATATCACATTTGTTTAATTAATAAGGGAAACTGCGGCGATATGTATATCAAATATAAAACAAGAATATATTTTTACTGCAGCATCTGACAATTCAATAAATAATACATCTCTAAATCTATATAAAACATGGTAGCTATTCATTTTCTATATCAATTTGCATTAAATATTGAAAGTTGAAACAAGTAATGCCAATTTCATTATTGATTCTGCAGGCTTTAAAAATACAACATGCAAGATGAAGTATCTCGAGATGCAGTGGCGTAGCTAGGATGTTCATATTGGGGGGGGGGCAGTGTCGCATCTCAACCGACAGAAAAGGTAGGGTCCAGGGGCCCGCCTTAGGGCCCCTGTTGGGGTCCCAGAGGCGAAGGCCCGGTGGGGTCGAGGGGGCGAACCTCCCCCCTGTAAAAGTTTGGGTTTTAATGCCTTTAAATGTCGTCTGCGGGCTGAATTTTGTTACTATGTTGTAAATTTAACTTGTCTCACGCTGTCCTTAACTTTAAAAAACCTATACTTTGGCCCGACAATCCTGCCTCAATTGCCATGACCTTACCCTGAATTTTTCACAGTGAAACCGACGGCTCTCTCAACCGACGAATCAATTATTTGTGGGTGGGAGGGGGGGCGGCCCCTGCCCCCCCCCCCCTCTGGCTCGCCACTGTCGAGATGGATATGCTAAGTTTATCATTGTCTCCAATTTTTTTTGGCTGATCGCATATACATGACAAATTGCCAGATACATTGCAAAGTCTATCGTGTTATACGTAGAGGAGCACGAAGAGATAACAATTGATCTAAATGATAGGCCCAAGTACTATTATTGGGCATTGAAGTTGTTAATGTAGCTCATTTTTTGGGGAAATATTCAGCTAACATGTACCTAATCATTGAGGGACATTGTCATTATTTGGTTGACATCGTGTGTGTGTGGGTTTGTGGGTGTGGTGTTGTGGTGTTGTGTGTGTGGAGGGGGGTGGGGTGGGGAGCATTATAGCTTCCAACAGGTGGATATCACGCTAATGATGCCCTTTCGAAATTGTATTTTTAAACAATGTTTTTTTTTTTTTAATTGTTAAAATAGACCCGTTTTAATAATGTATCTTGTTAGTTCATTGGCTAAAAACCAACCTGTGAGAATACAAAGAACGTGCAGGCCAGGCCTGGTTTGCAAGAATTTGCCATACGCCAAAAAATGCTTATTGTAGAATCTTATGTAACTTCATTTCTGGCTATTTTGACAAAAAGAGAAAGTGGCTTGTCAACGGTTAGCAGCTGTTAGCAAGCTTGGCCTCTTGAGGCAAAGGGTCCTCGTTCTAAACTCAGTGGGACCACCTGCTGGACGCATACCCCCCCGCAACCGCGGTGCAAGTGGTGTAACCTGCTACAAACTAACACGGTGTTCCGTCTGCTCATTCAGCCACGGTAAGGGTATTTAGTCGGCTGACTCTGTTTTCATTTGTAGACTATGTACGCCATCTTTTTCACATTCATACGGGGACAATTGAATATTAATTATTAAAGGAACAATATACCGATGTGAATCTTAAAAGGAATTTTTATTATGGGAATAACCGCCAATTTTTGGAAAAATAAAGATTGATGACGTCACGGCATTGATTGGTTGTATATTTTGTCTTCGGGGACCCTTCAGTAAAATAATGACGTATCTGATCCCTACAATTGGAAAAAAACAACCGATTATCGTCCTCGGACGTCGTTTTTTGAATAAGTAGGGAAAGGTAAATTTTGTACTGTTTAGACTAATCTTACGGTGGCTTTTGAAAAAAATAATAGCACTTCTGGCAGAGGGTCATAAGTACAGACCTTGATTTAACATAGTCCGGATTTATATATATCGGGGCGCCCCCCGAAGAACACACTGATATCTGATACCCTGACCCGTGACCTGTAAACCTACACGTGACACCAAACTATTCATCTCGTTACCAGTTTATAACTACAATACGGCAAGGCACCAAGCATTCTGTATCTCTGTTGACACGTATCGTCAGATGTGGAGACTATTACAATGTGGTTCGGTACAGGGAGGGTAGGACACGATCTGCTCTCGATTTGGGCGTGGGAGTTGCAAACGGTAATTTGTGAAACTGCTACAATGCCTTTACTATGGCAGTCTCGGTCTCAGTGGCATTAAAAATCATCTCTTAAACCTTTGTTCAAAAGATCTTAGTACTATCATGAATAATTACGAAAAAAATATGAAGTTCACATCAATCATGCTTCTTTAAATTACCTTTGGCATAACTCAAAACTCCAGAACTTCCCCTGCAAAAGTAATCTCTATCAAACATAATACCCTTGACAACGCGCCATGGCTACGAGCTAATGCGCTCTTAGCCATGCTCACCGATCACTTAATAAAAAACCCTATTATAATTATTAACAACCCCCAAAACCATTGCACCTCCTGATATAAGTCTGGAACTCACATTGGGATTTATTTGTATACAAATATTGAGTAAAACTGTAAACCACTCTCTCCATGTTCGTTTAAAATGGGCAAGGAACTTGCTTGCACTACGACCCATTCGGTGTGGTGTTTCGTAGCAGTGTGTTTTGAGTATTGCAATATGGCGCTGTTAAGAAGCTCACAGTAGCTGCTGCCCTCCAAGTGCAGTTGTTTTCTGCCTAGTAATTATTAAGTTGTAAAGTCTCTAGCAATTTGGCCTAAATACCTCGTTTACGAGCTGTAAATGACCTTTTTCTTACTATAAAAATGGCACTTCATAGCTGACGAAGTATTTGACGACAACTTCAAGTGGCATCATTCAAATTATACAACCATGACTTTACAAGATGTTTAACACCCTATATAGCCCTGAATAAAGTATATGTACGGCCCACAAACACGTATATCGGCCCGTATTCAACAACGTCACGTACAAATACAATGTATTAACCTAGAACATTTCAGATAAATACGGAGATAAGGCAACATTCTTTACGAATAAATTCATTTGAAAGGTTAATTTAGTTTACGAATTTAGCTGAGGCACTATAAACCCATTTTTCATTGCTGAGCTTTAAACATAAATATCATTATTATAGTCTTATTATAAAATTTTAAGTCCTGATGGTTAGTACAGAATTAATAAACACCCCTCCGGTTTAAGGGTATCATGAGGACCCTCTTTCCATGTAAAATGTTATATAGAAGCTCGGATAAACTGGCGAGCAACAAATTAAATACAGACGGAAAATAACACGTCCTGAACCCGGACTTCTCGCTATCTAGGCGTGAGAATTACCACTGGGCCACAGAGAACTGTGTTTACGTGGATACAAGAGAACCTAAGCCCTATGTATTTCAACAACATTGGACCTTATGCAGTTCGCGCATCGTCATAGATTCCTGCTAGAATCATGCATCATAGGCCACACCCTTCTAAAATTATACTATAAATTGTAAATTAGTATTAGTTATGGATGGGGAAAATTGTAGTTTGTCCTAAATCAATTAATCATTAGTTTATTATCAATAGGGAATATGACCCATAAACCATTAATCATGCCGAGGAAATAAAGGAATACCATTTTTCCCTTTTTTTGGTGCAACCGATAGGTGACATATTTTTAAATTATCGTAAATGTTTTATTAAATTTTAACAATGCAAAGTAACGGATTTATTCTTGAGGGTCCCCCTACATCCTCGAAGTGTACTTTTGACAATTTATCATAATAATGAGTCTTGAACACAAGTTGTTAAATGATGAAGTGGAATGCAACATCCTGATTTCAAAGGTAGTTAAGTTTACAGGCGTAGGTTGCACCAACATGAAAAAGCGCGACTCACCAAATCTAGAACGAGTTCGTGGAAAAGACAAGCAAATGTTATCGCAGAACGAACGATGCGTGAGGGATTATATAGAGAACAAGCAGATTTCAAGATATCAGCTCCTAACAACATGTTACAAACATTGGTTAAGGGTCTATTCGTGACCCTCAAACGATAGTCGCTTAGGGGCAATGGGTATGGCCTTTAGATTTAATTCCACTTTTGGAGTTTTATCATTCAATTTTGTAGGAC
Organism: Ophioderma brevispina; assembly: GCA_023653785.1. Taxonomy (NCBI): domain Eukaryota; kingdom Metazoa; phylum Echinodermata; class Ophiuroidea; order Amphilepidida; family Ophiodermatidae; genus Ophioderma; species Ophioderma brevispina. The sequence continues at coordinate 20,847 of JAMKCH010068251.1, forward strand.
TAGCTTGAGGACAAAAGTGGGTGTACAGAGTTCCGACTTCGGCAACCTCTAATAGTGTTCTTTTGGACTAGTAACTATCTAATGTATAGATTATTACAGAATTCTGTGTGTAATAGAGAAATAAATGGTTAAACAACCATGAGATATAATAAGCAATTAAGTAACAGCAATATATCAAACCTATATGCATGATAAAAAATGTAGGTTGAGCACAAAGTTATATTGAGACCACAAGCCAAGGCACAAGAAGGTAAGCCATTTAACAAAGTGCCAAGGTGGTTGTCATAGCACCTCTTAGTATAAGGGTCCAGGTTCAACAAGGAGGATTTTAAAATAAGGAGATGACACTTGTGAACGAACAGTGGTGCCGTTCCTGCCAATGGTTTACAGGGGGCGCTAAAAACGGACTCGGGTTAGATTTAAGGGGGTGAGGACCCGGCATCACTAAAAAAGTCCAGGCAAAACTCGGGGATAACAATACATAAGCGATAATCGGTAGACTATTGGACTTAAAACGTAAAATGGTGTTATATGACAGATGTGAATTTCGAAGTGAAATTGCTTATTAAAATTATAGAATATACGGTGAATTAAGTTCTCTTTACAAAAAACAAATCGTAGGGAACTAAACTATTTCCAGGGGGATTTCAATTTGGAAGGGACCCGAATGTGTATAATCCAAGGGCTGTAGCTAATATATAACCTCTGTTTATAAGATAGATTAATAAACATAAAGAAATTAAAGGAGCTAAATTATGATTACTAAACATACCCAAATTCGACCTTGAAAATAACTGAAATAGACGCATTTGAAAAACAAAAAATTAACATTGTTGAAAATCAGTGTACGAACCCTTTAAACGAGGATGGTACCTTGATGCAATCGAGGGCGCTATATCATAGCCGAGTCTTGCAAGGCGAAGTTCATTACTATCATGTTACCAACGTGACACGTAACTCAACGGTGAGGTTAATAAATTACAGGAGGGACCATAAAATTTCGTGGTATGCACGAACTTTCGTATTTTGCATAGCCAATATGAGGGGTAAGGAGCAAAAGACGACAGGCGCAAAGTTGTCAAACACCCTGGTTCAACGTCACAGAGCCGCCGGCATTCGGCGGTGGGGGGTTAAAGCCACAACTAAATCCATAAAACCGTAATTTATAGAACCCGAATGGACATAACAATAATTGCGAGAAGAAAAGACGGGAAACCGTGAATTAACAGGGGAAATGCCTGTACGAATTGCCCGTTAGTTTACGGATTTTCTGTAAATTCACGGGCAATGATGATTTACGGGATTACGCCATTAATCGGACTGAAAAACTGCTGAGAGATAATGCACCGTATGAAAGGAAAAAAATGATCAGTTCATGGATGGCTGGTTAAACCGAGTAGGTATGTAGTTTCGCCTGAAGATTTGTTCAGTTGTTATTCCCATTATCACCAATTTGCACATAGGAGAGTAGGAAGATTGATATATGTGGCCTGGGTGTGTAAAAACAAGGCCGACCCAATTATTTCCTTTACAAAAACTCAAAAACAAAATAATACCCGCAAAGTATATGAGATTAAGAAGAAAAAACTGGTTTTATGAACACCTTCAGATCATCGTCATCCCAATAACATCTTTCTTTCAGAGGGGAGGGATTGGTCTGTCGTACGCAAGGATTGAATATTGACTTAACTCGAGATAGCCATCTGGTTGATTTGTCCAATAAGTTCTATAGCGTAATAAGGGCCTGAACACATTTGCGCAAGGGATCTTCAAAAGGTTGGTAGCATATTGAAAACCTGGTATTTTTTTTATAAAAGGAACTTCCAAGTGAAAAGTAATCATTCTGTTAAAGAGACATGTTTTCTAATTTCGCCCCAAAATACAACTTTCAGTAGGATTTTTTCAACGTGCTTACAAACCCTGGTGATATAATTGCTTCAGGTTGGCACTACAACGTCCGTATGCATTGAAGAGTTAGACCAGGTCTAACCTTAGACCCGGTCTAAGTAGAATTTAGTGCCACAAGAAAAGACATTTTGTTTTGCATTGACTTGACGTTCTTACATTTATTTTAAATTTGCATTTTAATCTTTGGAATTTACTTGTTACTTTATAAAGAAAGTCTGAATAACTGTAAATTTTGGGTAAAACTAATTTTGAATTAAACCAGGTCTAACTTTAAACCCTGTGTAAATGTTTGTGCGCACAGAGAGAGCTTATTCAGCTTATTTGTTTGTAAACGTACTTCTTCTGTTCTTGAGTTAAACATACTAAATTTCATGGGATTGCATCAATATTGATCCGGCAGTACATAATTAATACTGTTTGCTGATTAGAGTAAAGATGTTGGCTACTAGGAGGGTTGTCGAGTGCCAAATTGTTCACTCCATAGTTCACACTCCATAGAAAAACGTTTTACACAATTTGGCACTCGTCCACAGGCACTCGTCAGTGTTACTAGGGATCAACCCCAACGTTAAGGGCTGAATAGCTCAGTTGGTAGAGCACTGGTCTCGCAATCCAGAGGTTGCCGGTTTGAATCCCGCTTCAGCCAATTCTTTACTCATTTTTAATGTTTAATTTATAATTGTTCTTCTTTCAGCGTGCATCAAATATGATCCAGTAAATGTACAAACGCCGTTTTCCCATCTTCTGTTCTTGAATTCTAATCTGTACAACACTTATTCACACTGAAAAATGTCATATTGTTTGGATCAGAGGCAGCACAGTTAGTTCTGAATAATATACACTTGCATTTTCCCTTCCACATAATTCCCTTTAATGCTTTCGGAATAATATTTTGACACATTTTGGAGTACTTTGGTACGATGTTGGAATGTATGCAGCATCTTGCAACAATAAACGGGGAAACCATGATGATATCTAAGACAAAAGGTCGCTGGAGAGTCCAACTTGCAATTTACGTTAACCATGAGGGGGAATCTATTCCTGTTACTCCGAAATTGAATCAAAACACTTTTTGGATCAAGTCACCACAATTATATTCAGGTATATAGAGGACATTATTTCATACTAATATCTGGTGAGCCTAAGTATATACTTCGAGGTAACATTATATATACCTGAATTTTTTAAAGGTTTTGTATGGCTCTCTTTGCGGTATATTTTTAGCACATTTTCTCAAATACAATTCTGAAAACAATTGTTTAAAAAATTTAAATCTTATAAGTCAGATCTCTCCCTCTCTCCTTTTCTCGTCCTGCTCTGCCTCTTAAGCTCCCCTTCTCAAAATATTCTCTTTCCTCCTACGTACCCTCCTTCTGCCCTTTCTACGTAGACCTACTATCTTGCTCCCAATGTATACTTTCTCCCCAAACCCTTCTTTTCTCTCCCCACCATACTTTTTCTCCCGCCCCAGTCAGCTGCCTGATTTATTGTTGCACTTGGTGTTTGGGACATTGTTGGAACAAAATGGCGACATACCAATGGCGAGCACCCTTAAGTTCAACGAACTATTACCATGGATTACTGTTAACGTGAGCTAACGTGTGTTGAGTTTAGTTACACCCAACACAGAGCATGAAATTACATTCTAGAATTATTCTGAATTATTCAATCTCCAATTTCAGTTTCCAAACCCTTTGCGCATGTTAATGATACACGCACTTGCTCCCTGAGCATAATTGAGAGGACAATACGCCATTATTGATCACTGTACGCATCCAGCCTCCAGCTGTTAGATGTGCTGCGCCGAAATACCGGGCTATGCCGAAACATCCGGTCTTTCGGCAGATGACCTTGCCGTACGGCAGGGGTATCTGCCGAAACGCCCGGTGTTTCGGCAATTATTCATGCCGAAAATGCGGGCTACGCCATTACCCTGCCGAACGGCAGGGTTACTTGCCGAAACAATGGGTTATCCCAGCAGTTCGGCACAGAGGGATACTCATTACAGCGTGCGGTTGTTGGATGTAACTAAGTTCTTATGCCAATTGGCTGTACGGACACAGGATGACACGAAATAGGTGTTCAGTTGACTCAGCTCGTACGACAGGCTAAGATTAGCTTTAAACTAATCATTTTAGGGCCCGTTCATTATTTGCAAGGGAGGGCGCCGGAGAAATTGAAAGATGTGTTTGGAAAATTGCATAACCCCAATGAATTACAGTTACATAGGCCCTATTGCATAGAACCCACCCCCACACACAATTAGGTTCAGTCATATGAAGAAATTTATCTGAATGAAGAGAACCTAGTGCTTGGTTTACTGAATAATAAATTTAACATGCCCCCCTCCATCAGAAAAAAATAAAATCACATAACCCCTATTTGTCAAGTAGAAAATCACAAAGGTATAATCCCAATGTTTGTACTCACCAGACCCTAATAACCAAACCCTAACCTAATTCCTAACCCTAATCTTAACCCTAGGTCCTATAGGCCCTATAACCCCAACCCTAAACCTAACCCGTGTTGCAACAACCCTAAACCTAACCCGTGTTGCAACCGGCCTAATAGCCCTCCTAATCAATCTAATCAATAAAAGGGGACCTTTACAATGGGAGCCATATGTATATCAATGCATATAACGTATACATTGTTTCCGAATTCGGCTACCTTGCTAAACGAACGCGGGAATTCTTCATGGGGGTCGTCTATGTGGGTGTTTTTGGCGTTACAAGATCGTATTGATGTCTACTATTACCATACATGCTTGTCCTAACTGCCAAAAGATCTGATTTTTATGAGTTTTCATTGGTAGAATTGTTCCATAATACACGAAAAATGGGGGCGAGTAAACACTTTCTCTACACATCCACAGCACGTTTATTTTTCACTTCCCTTCTCCTTTGCCGAAGTGCCCCGGTACTTCGGCAGGGGTGGTGGCTTGATAGATGGAACTATCGGCACCAGCATTTTTCGGGTGCACCCGGGTGTTTCGTCACAACATATATATACACAACTTCTCTTTTGGATAAAATGTCGCTAAAGAAAAGTTAAGGAACGTAAAAGCGAGATGTCTATCATTCAATTTTACCTCTTATTTTTAAAGATTTCCGTAGGTTTTTTACAACATCATTGATTAATTCCATCTCTGTCCCGCGTGCATTTATTTATCCGGAAATCATACCAAAAATATTATCACAACAGTAAATTAACTGTAAGCAGTAACTCAACTAATTCTTCTAGTAGACTGAATGTTGAGTCACTATCTTCTGCTAACTTCTTATTTTTCAAAATGACTCCTTTTTGGAATACCAGTTGTCATTTCCATCCTGTCCATTAAACATCCAAGGCCTGTAGGCTCTCCTGCTGTTATTTTCCGCTAAGAAAATATTCACCCTTGGGGAACCAGGGAACAGCTCTGACAAGTTTGGGTTTTATATTCTTCATGAACCCGAAGGAAGGGTTCTTCAACCGACGAAATCAAATAATCGAAGGGGTGGGGTACGGCCCTCTTGTCCCCCTCTGGCTCGGGGGGGGGGCGTACTGGCAAAGATGTTAGGTTACGTCTGCCAAACCACCCTTTTTTTTTAAAATAATTGAGTAAATATACGTTCAAAGTTATTGAACTCACACTAGAAATAGAAGCAAACATGTTTATTTATTTTCTGTGAACGAGTATATTATTCTTGTGTTTTACACTATGAAAAAAACTCATCTAATCAGGGTGGGTTATAACACCTGGAATCTTTTTACCTGCATGGCAATAACCAAGGCTTGCACGTCCAGTAAAAAGAAATCTGCAGTGCCTTTGTCCTTCTATACACCGGGCTCTTTAATGGATATCAACAGCACTATTATTTTCTGAGAGGGATGTAATATAATGTACATCCACTGTCAATATAAGAAATGAAACTGAGATGACGTTTTTATTTCATTTTAAAGAAAATGTACAACTTTTAGACTTTACATATCCCACAGTATTGAAAGGTATATCTACTATTAATCTATGCAAAATCAGTTCTTCGCCGAATGGCAACCAAGTCCTTATCCGATCATCTTTTTCCCTTTTATCTGTTTTGTACTTTCGATCCTATACCTCTTTCTGTATTCCAAGAAATGTTATTGCTTGTGTAGTTGAACTAAATCCCGGAAAACGACCCGGCCTGTATAGGCGTCACGATTTCTTTAATCCATATCAAACCCACATAGCATGGTAAGAAATATTATTTTCATATTGCCACAGTCTTCAGGCAGGCGGTTGTAAGATATCACTAAGTTGGAATAGATACATCTGTTCTATTCTCAACTGGTTATTACCTCATTACAATTACGGATTTTTGGTATAAATCATCGCACATATATAATAAATATCCCTAAATATGACGTACCAGATGGTTTTGCATGGTCATTGGAGTATTCCTTGCGAAGAAAACATCATTTTTCAGCTTAACTTTCGAAGCAGTAAGACGATTTAAGGAAGCCGCCACGTTTTTTTTACGCTAAACAAAACAAAATCAGTTTTGCAAAACACCCAGGTTTAGTCTTTCACACCAAATGAAAGATGATCGGTGGTTAGTCAAGTTCTGGCCGTATGAAAGACTATCGCGTTTACTTTTAACATTGGCATAAAAACACAGCTTTAAATTTACCGTTTTAAATTTAAAATTAATTTATCAAAAATGCATACATTGGGCCTAATTTTTTATAAATGAGCCTGGATTCTTGAAAATAATAGTTTTTAAAATAAAAATTAGAAAACTCTTCATCATACAAAGAAGCGCTACTCGGTACATTACAAGTACTAGATGCTGAACCGCGCATTAGTGGGTTTCGACCACTGATCTCTATACAATGGATTGGAAACCCTGGGCTTCGTACTTGAAGCACTGATGGCCATGTTGGTCATCCAAAAAGTGCCCAAGCAGGTGGTTAAGAGCGGTCATTTATATATACAAAATTGTTCCCATTGAAATGTGGATAGCGACATACACAGACTACAGAATCAAGGCCCATTCAGTGAGCTCATTGTATTGCGCGTATGGGATGGCAGTGTCTCAGGTGTCTCTGGAATGCTTATTGTGTTCGGTAGACCAAGATGCCGCCCGTTGCTCCATTCATCTAATATACCATTACTGTTGTGTAGCGAATCCATTGTATAGAGATCAGTGGTTACAGTTCGACTGCGATAACACTAAATAATAACGGCGAACCCTTTTCAAATGTCCACGTGCTTCCATGATTTTAGTGTTTTAGGGCCAATTAAAACCTTTGTTAATCACAAAATGATATCTAAAACACCCCTCTTACATTTTCTCATATCACTGAGGTTTTAAAAAGTGTAGTTTTCTTGCAATAAAAATTCTAAACGAACTTCGCTCCTATCCTTTGTGTGTGAACAAAAAAAAGCCGTCGTCCACACCACATGTGTTAATCTTGACCGGGGTTTTTTATTGGAATTTTACACTTTCTGGAGCCAAATTCACGTTTAAACCTGTATTAGCTGTGCTTATGTCGCATAAAAGGACCAGATCAGAACTTAGTCAACAGAACTGTCACCAGGAACATCGTCTAAGAGTGAAAAATCTCTAAAATAGACCCCTGTATCACGACCAGTAACGCCATGATGTCCGCATCGTGCGACGCTTGAGTGCGCACCCGCCCCACGTTTACATGGAACCATGACCCGGCACACGCACTTGTTACCACCGGTCTCGGCGGCGCTGAAATAACACAGCTGACCGCTAACACTTCAGAGCTAGATACAATCCATCAGTCTGGATTTGCTAATGTGGACCATAAGATTACCTCAGTGCAAGACACCTTAAATGAGATAACCAGAGATGTAAATCATTTAAAGGGAGCTGTCTCGATCGTTGAAGGAGACTTAGACCATGTGAAGCAAGTGAATATTCCCAACCTTGAGAAGAAGCTGATGACAAAAATAGAACTCTTGAACACCCAGACTCTAGACTTAACTATAGCAAAAAATGCAACCTCCTATTCTTCAATGTATCCCATTTGGTTTCCGGCGTTGAGACACTGAGTAGACTTTATGTAATGTATCTGTCCTGAGACCATCAAGGTACCCCACGTGAAGGAAATTACCTTTACAAATGTCCATCGCCTTCCACCAAATACAACACCTGGTAGACCTCAATCCCATCATAGCTAGTTTTGTTCGATGAAAGATAGAACTAATGTTCTAAACTTCAAACCAGTCCAAGGTATCCAGTTTTGCTGTTGGCATGGCAACAACCTTTCTAACCTGCTGGATGCAGGCTAAAGCACGTCGTATAAGTCCCTATAAGGCAGCTACTTTCGGAAGGGAAGACTGCTAAGATCAAGTTACTGCACCAAGGTTCAGCTTATGGTCATAACTCTCTGTCAAGGAGTTATGTAAGTCTAACTTACTCGTATCGTCAGTTTGCATGCATGTTGCATTCCAATGAATTTCATTTGACTCACCCATGGAAGAGAGTAAATTTATGAAGTTTTCCAATGGATTTGAACACTTCTACTGTGTGACATAATTTGCCATTTAATCCCTATTGACACTGTTTGACACTATTTGCTATTAGAAGCTGTTTTTCTACATCATTTTTCAAGACTTGCATTTTCCTCCCATGTTCCAGATTTCACGCACATTTCAGTCTGTTATAGCATCCTTTATACCCCAATTGACTTCAGGGTTTACCTTAATATTGTCTATCTCCATATCTACTTTTCTGGGTAATTATATCTTTTCTGGTACTTAATTACTGTAAAAATATTCTTCTTAGGGTCCTAATTTACCTTGTTTACCCTAATTTGCTGGAATTCAATCTTCTTTTATACAAATTTCCACCACCAATGTTTTGCCCATTTTTGATTCATTGTGTTTGTTGTGTTCCAACTTTCAAACCCATGTTGACCAAATTCCCTATTTTTTTACTAATTGTCCTTTTTCATTAATTTTCTGATCAATGGCTTTTCAGCTAATGTAGGTGTTTTTTTTCTCATTTTTTTTTCATAACACATGTATAAATGCTACTTTGGTATTCTTAGTTTGTCACTCAAATATTGGAACAGTATCTTTAATCATAGTAGCAAAGAGTTATGTATGTCCTGGTTATTAATTGTCATTTCAAGGTTATCTATTTTAATATATAATGGGATTACATTTAATAATTTATTCTATTACCCTCTGCTGCCCATTATTGAAAATGTAGCACATTTTTATTGGTCAGTTTTTTTTTTTTGCCCATTTAATATTTATTTTTACAATTAAAGTCTGAGCTCATTGTCTGTATATAATCAAACTTTTTTTAGATTATGAATAGAATGAAGGGTTTGCAGTACGTTTATGGGCTCCTGTGGTGTCCTCGGCCGGAAACTATCAACAAGTGATGGGCTAAGTTGTGCCCTCGCCATATTTGTTTTTTCCAGCCTCGGACACATTACTTCGCTCATGGACGATGCTGCAACACCACTTTATTTCTTAAAGGAAATATGTCCAAGATTTTTGTTCAGCTTCAGTTTGACTTACATTCATAAAATATATGTCCCTAACATACGAATTCCCGAAAAAATAATACAATTTGATGTAAATGAACAAAATAGAGGCATTTTAATTTTTGCTTTTTTGGACATTAGTAGAAGAAAACGGCGATTTTTCGCCACTGCTTCATTGACAAATCGCCCAATTTGCTCTCCTCGTGACGTCAAGTGATGACCAAAACAATCGTGTTGACTCGAGATTGTTATTGCTGACACTGTAAATATTGAGGGATTAATGAAAGTAATACAACATTTGAATAAGTACAGAATGACATATTTGTTCCATTTCGTTGTGTTTTAATTATTAATGAAGTGGCAACACGCGAGATGGATTGTCACAACGACGTAATTATGGATGGTCATCACTTTGACGTCACCAATTGCCAGCGATGTGGATTTGTCGGAATCTTTTTTCGAGTCAGCTATTGGGCGGAAAATTAAAAGGGCAAAATACTCAAATGTGGACAAGTTTTCAACTTATTTTGATTTATATTAAACTTTACGTTCTTAAGGCTTTCCATCCCTACGCAAATTTTCCAAATCTCGAATCATGACATATTTCCATTCCTTTAAATTTCAACCTTTTAATCTTACCATTTGCTGGAACTCAATATTGTTTTCATCTGCTTTCCCAGTTTGTGTATTTTTTCTCCCCCCCCATTTTTTTCTCTCTTTTGCCGCAAATGGTTAAAATCCTCCAAATTGTTTTAATTATTTTGAGTTTTTATGATTCATAGTCCGCAAGCTTTTGCTTTCCCAGGCAAATTTGTCCAATGGTCCTTGGCATGCCTTCTTGTTAAAGTTCATTAGGTACAATTGACTTACTCCAATAATTCAATCACCTATTATTTTATTACATTCATGGTATTTCAGAATATCTCCCATATTACAATTTTTTTTCAATTTGCTGGTAATCATTATATTTGCTTTAAAATTCTCTTGATTCCCATGTATATTTCTGTTCATGTTTGTAATGAGTTTATTTAGCTTTACGTTCTATAATTTTTTTGCCTATACTTTCTTTTTCTCACATTGCTCAAACTTAAATGCTTAGTTTGCTGTGTCCGTTTTTTATTCTACTACGTTTTCCTTCCAGTAATTATTTTTTAGTTTTTATTTTATGATCTCTCTTAATGATTTTTAATGTCCCATTTGGTAATTTAGCTTGTTCTTATTAGTTTTGGCTTATATAAATCCTTTGGTCATTGTCATTCAGTGACATTTGGGGTATTATTCATTTTATGACTATTTTAATCTTTTTGTTAATCAGTGGCAGGATATGAGTTGGGAGCGTTCCCAGTCGGGCTTTCGGCATTTTTCTCATCAACCACCCTGTTGTGTTCGCTTGTTTCCCTTTATGCCTCCGTATTCGCTCTTGTGCTGCTTCTGCTTGATCAACTTCTGTAGTGAACGCTCCCAGCGCAGTATCTTTGCTTGTTATTTGCCCTTTAATGATTTTTTACTCTCCTATGTAAACCTGTTAAATTAACTTAATCACATGCTCCCTTATTTCATTCGTCACCCAACCTCATCCAATTCTGCTTTTCCACACACACCCGTTTAGAACACATTGTTGACATCTTGGTAATTAGTTTTTTAATACGATTGTTATTTGTGTGTTTATAGCTTGTTGGCAGTTAGGGTAAATAGTTGTAATTCTGTAGTAAAACATTCTTCCTCATCAGCCTAAGTTTGGTGTTCTAGATTGCAACTTACTTTCATAACCCTTGTGTTATTCTGATTATGACGTTCATGATTGGCTTTGCTTTAAATGTACTGGTGATATATTACCATTTAAATCACTATGCGGGATGCGATGAATGTTTAAATTTGCTCTTTTTTAGCTTGATAACTCACTGGAATATAATCGCATGCTTATTTTGAAATTAATCCATTTTTTTGTTTATGATGATAATTTCCATGAGATTGTAAATGACTCGGGATATTTGAATGATTATCATGTCAAATGTTTGTAATTATGTTCTTTTGATAACAATGATATAACTGGTTTATGTAATAATGACTTCTCAGTGTTACACATTAACTCACGTAGTTTTCAATAAGAATTTTATACCTTCATAACTTATTCTAGTTTCAATCATACTTTTTTCCCATAATACATGATCTGCAACTTGGTTTATAAGTGAGGACAGTTCTAATTTAATTGATATTATGACTATTTTTGTTTAAGTCACCACGATGGGTAGAAGAAGTGACGTGCCGCTATAATACGGTTGCATAATCCTTCATATCGTATCAGAGATACTTAAAAACTTTTGTAATACTACCGAGACCCCACACTCTGAATCTTTGTTTATTGAGATTATCAATCCTTCCTCTAAACAGATAATTGTTTGCACCGTTTAACGAGCACATAGAACTGATATTAATTGTTTCTCAGATACCTTGATCGATGCCTCAACAAATTTCTTCGAAAATAAAAAAATTATTGTTATAATCTCTGGTGACTTCACCTCGACTTCCTTCAGTATGACACCCTTAATATTATTCGTGTTTTTTTTAAGCACTTTTCAAACCAATACCCTGTATCCCCTGATCGATAGATACCACCCAGAGTGACCCCAAACATCGGCTACCTTAATCGATAATAGTTTTTAACCAATGTTCTTACTCATAAAATAAAAATCTGGTGTTTGTGGTCGCCGGCCTAACAGATCATTATCCCATTTTCCAAGTCACCAAAATCACTACCACTTGGATTTAGTCCAAACCAACTACCGTGTAGAAGTAACCATTGTCCGGCGTATCCGGGAACATGGTGAACCATAGCAATCGATCAGTTGACTCTTTACGCAAAATTAGTTTCACGCTTTCTATTTCCTTATCGTCTATGGACCCCGGACTATGACTCCCACCGAAACTAATCTGCTTACACCGCACCACAGCTCCTTTTAAACCAAAGTCAGTTGATAATTTTTATCTAATCATTTAAATTTAATTGATTGGGAACAATTTATTACCAACAATGACTCTGTCTGAGGAAGCTTATCATGCATTTATATTTCAAAATTTATTCCCATTTATGATACTTATTTCCCGTGTTAGACAACGTGCCGTGGTTCTAATAATTCCCGCAACGCCGTATTTCCGCGCAAAACCATGGATATAACCGCGAGCCATTCTAAATCATTATCGTAAGATCAGCTGATATAAAAAATATATTCTTGTCCAACCTCATTTAATAAACGAATCTGAATTCTTACGAATAAGTTACCCCAGGCCTCATCATAATTTCCAAAAAAAAAAAAAAATACTAGTAGAATTAACGCTTGGTAAACATAATACTAAACTTACCTGGAATACTCTTAATAACATCCTTGGGCACAAAACAACGCATACTTTCCTTCATCTCTATGATGATAACCTTGCTTGTATTAAGTAATCCCTCTGTCATTGCTAATATGTTCATCATTATTTTGTGTCGAATGTAGGTTTTTAAATCTTGCCCGAGAATCGATACCACCCTTTTGATTACATAAACAATTTCTAGAATTAAGTCGCCTCACCCCCCCCCCCCTTCCCTTTTTCTCTTTCCCCACTGATATGATGATTGTTAAAATTTTCAGTTCTCTAAATCAGGTACCAGCAGTGTATTTGATGAATCAAAAGCCGAACATATTTAAATCAGTTTCGACCATATTAGTGCTATTCCCCTCACTCACAAAATTACTTTATCACTTGCGTCTGGTGTTGTCCCCACTCAACTAAGTTGCCAAAGTCATTCAATTTATAAGTCAGATGACTCTCACAGATTCTCCAATTACAGGCCTATCTCTGTTCTCCCAGTTTTCTCCTCCAAAATTTTCGAGCGAATTGTCCACATAGATTTTGCTTTTTATTTCTCATCTAATTACTTCATAAATCTCAGTTCGGTTTTCGTTCCAAGCGCTCTTCTTATATGGCCCTCATGGAAGCGTACAATATAATTGTGTCTGACTTGACACCATAACCATACTATAGTATCTTTCTGGACCTCTCGAAGGCGTTTGACACTATGGTATTCGTGGTTTTGCCTTCGAGTGGTTCAGGAATTACCAGACATCCGTTCCCAATTTGTTTCAGTTAACAAGGCCCAACTCTCCCCAATTAATTCCATTGTGGTGTCCCTCAAGGATCAATTTTAGGCCCCTGCTTTTTCATTTTATATTTAAATGACATTGTCCATTCCTCAACCTTTTTTCACTTTCAAATATATGCTGAGGACACCAACTTATTAGCTTCTCATAAAATTCCCACATCTCATCAAATGTTGTAAACCAGAATTATCTGTATTTCAATTGCTGAAGCTAACAATTATCCCTGACTATAATAAAAACAACATGAATTATAATCTTTAGGACTCATAGGAATTGTACTTACCAAAACAATTGCATTAAGAAATGATAACTTCCCCATTATCAAAGTTGCCTGCATTCATTTGGGTGTCAATCTGATGAATCACTCACATGAACAACATACCACTACATCAATAACATTTCCTCCAAATATTTCAGGTATTTTGTTTAAGCTTAAATCTGCTACCTCAAATACTTTATATTCCCATTTCCACTAGTGTATTCTTACCACATATTCTGTATTGTAATATTATCTGGGCAGACCAAAATAATTGCAACCTGAATCGATTCATTTTAAAACAAAAGAATTCATGCGCATTTGTGGCCAACACACAATTTTCTTTGCCCACACTCTGCTTTATTGCATATTTTAGCTAGTCTCATCTCATGATATTCACAGACTTCACAAAGCTATTTATGTATAGGTTTTTACAACATCTTCTTACCGGATAATCTTTCAATTATTTTATTAAATTTCTTATTTTTTTCTTTTTTTTTAAAAGAACACTTTTTGGGGGGGGTCTGAATTTTTTAACACTGATTTGGCACGTAACTCAATCAGAAGAACATGGGACCTCACCCTTCTTTGGGAATAATCTTAGTTCTGACATTAAAAACTGTATACCTCCGTTTCTACTTTCAAACGTATGTATAAACGATTTGTTTATCCCAGTCCAACTAGTATCTTGTATTCCCTCACCTATTTATGTCTTTTGAAATAATTGGTAAATGTAGTTTTCTTGCCTTTTCATATTACTCTGTCATGTATGCTGCAATTTAAATTTGCTTAGCTTTACCTCTGGCCAAACCGTTGTTCTGTCTAACTTGTCCTGGCTAGTCTACGTCTTGCACTTCTATCCTCCCGTCATTTATGTTTATAGCTTGTCTTGCACACCTAGTAGGGTGCCAAGGCCTTCAGGCTGTGCTCTTACTTTGTCAACCCACCATTTCCTTGTATTACTTTGTTTGTCACTTAATTTTGGTGAATAAACTCTGAACCTGTGTGCTCAAGCGAAGTTCAACAAAGTATTGAGGTTTGTGGCAAACTTGCACTTATAGTAATGTGATCCTTATTTTCTCTTGCCGTTTCGTCTCCAGTTGTATGTCCAATTTGGGGCAGCTTTCCCCGTCTGAAACATTTTTTTTTGAGGGGAACTCGGAAATAAAACACTGATATTTTATGTTACACCCCCCTTTTCGGATCTTTTGCCTTGCGAGCGTGAAATTTTTTGCTTGTGATCGGGAAATTTTTGTACTTACCGGGAATTGCCCACCCCCACCGCCCCCCCCCCCCCCCCCCCCCACGCTCAGAACAACCGTGGCTTGGCTAACGCGCCTGTTAAAATTCGCTGGCTTTGTTTCGTTAATGCAATGTGGCGTTGTAAATCTACCACACGGAATAAACAAGGTAGCTTCCATGATCGTTTATAGCAATTGTGTAATTTGGGGTTCGAATAAATCTGGATTTTTTCGCCAAGGAATACTCCAATGCCATGAAAACCATCTGTACGACTTTTATTTATGGATATTTTCATTATATATTGCCGATAGATTTATACCAATAAATGCTTTAATGGTCTTTTAATTTTTCAAAAGGCTTTGCATTTGTAGTATTCGACGATAATTCACTAAAATAGGCCTCTACCCACGCGTTGATATGAGTATGGTAACTTTATTTACACATTGCATTTCATCTGAAAACAAAAAGTGGCCGTATAAGTGGCTTCCCCGACGCGGGTATGCATTTTCGATATCTCTCTTTCTCCGGTGAATATCGAACCATTCAATTTAATTCGTGCAAAATTAAGTACTTAAAGTCGTATGCGCGCATTTCGTCAGACTTCATTAGATCAAATCACCTGGACGACTTACGAATTTGCCCCTCTGGCGGGACTGTATCGACTTGTCATCAGTACGCCACTGGGCCTGTATTCTAAAAAGGTGTTCAATAACTTTGTAACAATCGTATATATGTTGAAGGAGCGAGATAGGATACAGACTGTCCCCATAAATACTATAAATCAAACTCAAAATTATAAAACTATCAAACTGTGCATTTTTGACTTTATTAGTAGACAAGATCCTAAAGTCTAACATCCTCAGCTTTTATTCGATCCAAGTTTGATGGACTCTAACGCGAGATATTGTCAGTTGACCAAAGGATAAAGATACAACTTGCGGCCATTTTCTCTTGAAGGTTCAAGAAACTAAAAGGTACAAGGTGTGTAGCATCACTTTGGATTAAACAATTTTCAAAACCAAAAGAATATTTTGAACAATCAATAGTGAATGCCTTATCTGCATTGACTATCAATATATTATTTTTCAGTGAAAGCAAACCAGAAATTTATAGGCTGGGGGTGAAATGAGGTGACTTACTCTCAGGGGGACAATAATCCATGAATTCATACGAGGAATTTGGGGAATTTGACTGCTGAAACTAATGTTGCAGTCTACAAGTCTGTTGAGGGACAAATGTGTGGACAACGCTCTAATGTGGAGGGACAATTTACCCTTCCCCTATTTCCCACTGCCTCAAAGATGCCAGGGAGGAATATGATGAAGAAAGCAGTGTTCAACAAAGAGCAATAAAGGAAAGTATGGTTGTGTTCAAATGTCTCAGTTTACTTTCAACAAGGGTGTTTTTATGGTTCTACCTTCTGCTGAAACCTGGAGTAAAGCTGAGACAACAAGACTGTTTGGAATTGAATTTCGCAATGCTACATGTATTTATTAGCAACTGCGATATTATAAACTTATAAATTATGTTATATCACAAGAAGCAGCACTTTATACCTACTTTTTATTTTTAATTTTCAATAAAGAATGTCTTGAAGGTGATTTTCAATGGTAACTTTGTTGATATCAGGATAGCCGGAACTAGCCCAACAGGTTTTTCAACTGTCTCAGATAATTAGCCATAACTCCTGAACCAAACCCCCAAATTACACCAACTAAAAATCTCATGAAAGCTGGAACACTCCTAAAATAGAATCAGTAAAACTCCAGTTGAGATGAACTTAAATATTTTTGATTGTATAGTTTTTTTGGGGACAGTCTGTATAATATTTAGAAGTACGGTAAAAGCATCAAATGTGTGATTATGTGTCATACTATACCAAAAGAAATAACGTTCTACACTATACCATATCATTATACAGGATGAGCCAAAAAAACTTGACCCTGATTGTGTCTGCCATTTTGAATTTTTAAGTAAAAAATATCTAACATATTTGGTATCATCTAAAAGCTGGGTTCATTATCTTTAATTTACTGCAAAGATCATTCACATCGGTTATGTATAGACCGAGCTACAGTCGTTTGAATCAAGTAGTCGGTGTTCTGCTCTGTCCACGGATTCACATTGAAATGAACTGCGTTCAGCGAAGGAAATCCGTGTCCAGAAGAAAATCAGGCTATTTATTCACTGCAGATTCTTGATTCGAAAGACTGTAGCTCGGTCTATACTTAACCGATTGGAATGATCTTTGCAGCAAATTAAAGATAATGAAATAAGCTTTCCGAAGATACCACATATGTTAGATATATATTATTTAAAAATTCAAAATGGCGGACACAATCAGGGTCAATTTTTTTTACTCACCCTGTATATTACTCCGAAAATAACCTTTTTAGATAATTTTAATGAATTGTTGCTTATTCAAGTCACTGCTTCAAAGATAAACAATTGTTTAGTTAAACGATTGTTAAACATGTTTTAGATACGGACCTCAACATTAAGGACCACTTCATATTCCATAATCGACGTCAAATATTCGATGGCAAATACTTTTGTGAATAATTGGTTTTGTTGTAGTATTAAAAGTAGTATGACCAATTTTAGTTCATCTTGGAACATTAGACGAGTCCTCCCTCGTCCCTTAGGAATACATCGGACCTATTCTTTGCCCCAAGCCCACATGAGCAAGAAAACTAAAATAAACATTAATACAACTGCTGTAATCTCAATGTCCACTTTGAAGGATATAGTACATGTGGAACTGTATTTTTGTGAAAATTTCATATACAATCTTGCAACCAAGGTTTTTCTAAATCAAAATTGTATGAGGATTCCAAAAATCATGGGTGTCATTTTTTAAAATGTGTTCTTGGATGTATTCTAGGGGGCAAGGTTTATACAGGGGGCAAAATATAAAAGGGGCCAAAATGTGTTTTAAAGTATACCATCATTTTCAGTACCTTTCAAGGATTACAGAAAGGTATAGTTTGCCCTACCTGAGGGTTATAGTAAGAGAGTTACAAGGCGAAACGGGTTCAAGGTCACACTGGGGTAAAATCTCATATTCATCGGTTTGTTTTAAAAAAGGTGCCAAATTGTTCGTCTTACTATATATACAGAAGCCAAAAATATACAGGTTGCGTTGTCAATGGCGTACTGATGATAATTAAGAGGGCAAATATGGCCGTGGTCCACAGGGTCTATGGGAGACCACTAGTCATATCTATAAAGTCTCACTTTGAAAGGTGAAACACAGAATCTAATATACATTTTCTTATTTAGTACGACCCAATGAATAATTTAAAACCAGTTTCAACAAGATCGGACCATTCTATAAATAATGACCTGGAACTTTCTTGAGCCTATTGTACTAAAACAACAGGTTGTAAACATAACAAGCTAAACCTTTTTAGAAACATTATGAGGAAACAAACATTTGGTATAAATTTTAAAACAATTGAAACACTTTTATTGTTTACCCCTGTACTAATTTTCCCCCTTATAAAACACCCAACAACACATTTTAAAAAATGACACCTATGATTTTCAGATTCTCCATGAAATTCTGTATTGGAAAAACATTGGTGTCAAAATTGTATATGAAAAAAAATAAACCAAAACATTAATTACATTTCCCCATATACTAATATACCGAAATACCGATAGCATAAATCCAGTCAAAATAGGACTTGAGTAGGAAGAAAAATTTAGGACAGACGAAAATTGCTGGAATGCATTTCTCAGATGTATCTAATGAACATACTACAAGTTGCACAATGTTGCCCTTGTGCGTTTTGAGATATGGAAGGGGGATAAAATAACAGGGGTAAAATTTCTAAATGTTTCATACAGGGTTAAAAAGTGCATTAAAAAAGTATAGTTTGCTGTATGACAACTTGTTGTGTTTGCACGACAGGCCAAAACTGTTCAAGGTCATCATGGAGGATTTATTTATAATGATCAGATTGGTTTAAATTGGTTTAAAATTGTTCGCGTGGGCATGTTACAACAGGAAATATATTTGACTGCTCTATAATGTTAATCAGCTCAAGGTATTTAGCAGAGACTAGAGTGTCGGGGCTAGAGTGCTGATCCCCCATAGACCCTGCACGTACACACTTCTTTCAATACATTTTACAAATGAAGAGCGCCGCTCATTACTCTCATTACTGAATGGTGACGTCATATTTGCGATACAGCTTGGGGAGATTTTGAAATTCTGTATTGTGTGTTCATGACGTTCGAGAGACTTTTTTAGACCTCGGGTGGTAAAAATTATATGCGCAATGATAATGGGAAAATCCGGTATGGTCTCGGCTATCGGAAGCTGAAAACAGAATTTAAATAAGACTTTCCGTTGTTCAGTGTTTGTGTTGTTTTATGTCAGTACCGTTGCGCCATGAGTCAATCCCGGAAATTGAGGGTTGAAAAAGTACTCATAAATAATGGTAGATTATGCGCGATATAATGTGACTAGTAAGATCTACTATGTGTGTCGGTATTACTTAGATCATTACTGAACCCACAGTGTCATTGCAAGGTGACATATAATTTTAATAAGGTGACATAGCAAATATGCATGGCTATTTTCCAGCAGTGGAACCAAGTTTGAACTGGGAAATGCAATAGCTGCAATGGGAGTATTGATTGCTGTCATAATTATATGCAGGGAACCGTGTTTGTGGAAGCGGTCAAGCATGGTTTGCATGACACGTACAATGTACACACAGATTCGGTTCTGTGTATACTTAGGTCAGTCACCCGAATGTACTACACATGCGCGAATTGCCATCGGTGACTAGCGTGGGTGACCTGTCACTAAAATCTGCTATACAGGCTTCAATAGAGAGGTTTGCTTGTGCCCTGTGGGCCCTATCAATATTCTCCCCATAATTATACTCCATATGTTAAACAAAATACAAAACATATATTTTACATTACCATCCAGTAGCATGAAGAATTTGAGCCCATTTTCAGAAGAATCTGTGAATTCTAATTTTCTTACCCCAGGATGAACTTGAACAATTATTTTAAGCCTACTCTGTTAAAAGTAATTGTCCTAGATATAGCAAACTACACCTTTATTTTAATCCTTAGGAACAGATAAACATGTCTATATACCTTTTAACCCTGTATGAAACATTTACAAATTTTACCCAATACCCCTTCCATATCTCAAAACGCACAAGGGAAAACATTGTGCAACTTTTGGTATGTTCATTAGATACTTCTCAGAAATGTATTCCAACGGTTTTCATTAATTTGTCCTATTTTTCCACTTCCTTTACCTTCTTTAGTCCTAATTTGACTGGACTTGAGTAGAGCAACGCGGCTCATTCACAAAATTCTACTACAAACTCCGTGGCGGGTGATAATAAGTGATACTTTATTTACAGTGTACTCTCTTGTAGGACCAATTACAAAATATAGGATTGCGTTCATATTACGCTAAATTCAATAAGATTCAATCTTATCCCTTGGACATGATGCATACAGTTCATGAACAAATTAAACTTTGGTCAACTTTGCCAAGTATAGAAATTGTAAGTTCATAAACCCGATAATTAGGTTATCATCCTTTTCATGCCAGAATTTAACTCAAAATTACTTTTGGACTTGATAATAATATTCAGCAAGAATAAACTCATGTGAGTTTCTACCAGTGCTTTCAGGCATTCATCTGCAGTGCTTCGGAGAGAACACCACACACATAAACTGGTGAATAAGGCTCTGTTGGATAACAAGCACCTGCTGCATAACACTGTCAAAGAACTTGATTACACCAGCTCGACAGACAGAGACTGCGCTCTCGTCGACCTTTCTGTAGACACGCTGCTGAACTCTCCAGCTCCACATTCAACATCTTACAAACATGGAACACTGCCTGGTTAGATACCCAAGACCAGACCAACTCACTATCACACCTATAAGAGAACTCCCACCTGGTAGCAATCTTTCACGTAAGCAACATGATTCGCACAGGAGTCGGTCGTTTCAGCAGTAATATGCACCGAATGGGGCTGCGACCATCTCCAACCTGCCAATGTGGCTCTCCATCACAGACTGCGGATCACATTCTCAATGAGTGCCCTACCTTTCGTCCACCGGTGTATATACTTATCAAACCCCATCCAATCAACAGTGAGATGGCTCCATCAAATTCAACACACGCAAGTAGAAGGAGCAATATTAATTACTCGACATACTTGTAAATTGCCCTGCAATAATCCAATTAATATATTCAAAATTCTTCCAGTACCTAGCATGAGCATCCAGTATGAGCATCAAATTCACACAGATGTAACCTCACTAACCTGACTGTACATGAATAACATACTAAACGTGACCACGTATAGCATAATAAAATATCAGTGAAAATAGAGCATATAAACACCCCACAAAAGTAGGGAAGCAGTTCAGAACAGCACATATGTCGTTTCTCAACATTTACAAAAATGATTGGAAAATCACGAAATTAGAATTCAATGGCAAACACATTACCAAGCTACATACAAGGCAATTTAGATATAAATGCAATTTTTAACTCCCTAGAACCACTTTTGCTCATTTCCTCACAGAAAATCAACAAAACTAGGGCAACATTTTCACATTATTCTGTATAGCTCGAATGTTTGAATTCGACCGCCATATTTTCTGTATTAAGGTACAACCATAGTACCATACTGCCCTTAGTAGCACAACTTTGACATGACAGGCGAATTAAAGAAACGCGTTGAATCGTGCTAATACTGCAATCATGTATCAGCATAATTACCCCGGGCAATCTCGAGAAGCAAACTCAGGCATGCACGCTCACGATTTTGACAGATGACTTGATTAAACACCACAGGTTGGTATATCATTACAGAGTATCACCCACCATAACCACTGATAACCTCCTCTTCCGGAACACGTTGCAGCAACCTATTTATTGAATGTAATCTTTCAAAAGCCGTCAAGGTAATCCCGGTACTATCAGTAATAATTAAGAAGCTAGAAGTTCTAATTTCTAAACACATATGTGGTTAGAGATCATTGGACTTTGTCGCGTGAGTCGAGATTGGGAGAAAATGTCATTTGCATTACGGTGTTTTTTTTCTCCCCGGATATATCCATTTCAGCATATTGTAAATACTGAATCTATCCTATTCTTTGGTACTTAAGATAGTGACGTTTGCAAGGAAAGTTGGTTTGATGGCAATCTGTCATTCTTACGTTGACAGTGACAGTTATTAATTACTCCTTCGGCTACTCTGTTTGAGAATCGTCATTTCAAGAGCATGGAGTGATTGTATAGAAAGACGAAAATGTCAAGAATTGTGTCTCTTGATTTCTTTCCGGATTTGTTTGTTGTAAGTCATTTCAGTTTTTACAACAAATTTTTATCTATATCCCTATTTCAAACATCAAGGTGTTCTGAAAAGGTTTCCCATTAGATATGAAAGTCATTTCCTTGCTTGTGTCGCGTTTTCAACAGGCCGTTAGCGGTAAACTCCGTTATACAATATGCACAAAGCTGATTATGCTGTGTGTCAACTGAGTTTTCTCTACCACGTCTCCTAATTTCAAACAAAAGAGCAACAAAGAAGATCTGTCGTAGGACCAATCCTGGAAGTGTGCGTCTTATCTTGAAAAAAAAATGTTAAAGATTTGATTTAGATGTCCCATTAATGCAAATGAGGTTTATTCCGAACTGGTGTGGGCAGCGTTTTTTATATGCATCCAACTAAGAAAAATGATCAAAATGACCAAAAAAATGTATGTCTTAGAGTGCCCATGCGCTGCAAGAAAAAATCGACTTATTTTCACCGGAGATAGCA
Organism: Ophioderma brevispina; assembly: GCA_023653785.1. NCBI lineage: Eukaryota > Metazoa > Echinodermata > Ophiuroidea > Amphilepidida > Ophiodermatidae > Ophioderma > Ophioderma brevispina. The sequence continues at coordinate 43,706 of JAMKCH010068251.1, forward strand.
CAAACTATCCTTGTGAACATACCAACAATTTGATATGCATTTTCACCAAAATTGGACCACTTTTCACCCCTGTAAAATCATTTGTGACCCCTATCTCGCTTAAGCTACCCTTGAGAATGGCCATCATACATTTTTCGTGTACGTCAGTAAGTATGGGGTAGCTCTGGTATAAATGCCTCTTTGCCCCACAAACAATTCATGTGTCTTACACATTTGAAAATCCCACTATAAAGCAGTCTTTAAGGCGTATCCGGTAGGCGAGGGAATGGGCTATGGCCTATCCAATGTTGTGCCCCCCAAAAAATGTACCGTGAAGTATCCCTGGCCCCTTACCCGATCAATGCCCTATGATTGAAAAATTACACTATAATAAAGGAATAGGATTTCGTATATTACTCATTTATCTCCACACACGGGCCCACTTAGCATTTGGGAGGGGGTGTTCCTGATGTTCTAGGTTGTTTATAACCTCCAATGTATATACTTCGAATCCTTAAGTTCTGACATGGGTAAACAAAATGCAGCATGAATGATATTTTAGGATAGAGTAAAATCAAGGAATACTTTGGTACAATTTAATGTGGATTAAAATAACTCTGCATACAGCATGCTGGAATGTCTCATTTGCCTGCAGACAATTAACAAGAAAATGTTCAATAGTCTTACGAATAAAACTAATAAGCACCATCGACGCTGATTTAGAAATACGAGTCGTCATCTGTCTTAAATTCCAAAATTATTGCTTATTTTCTTCCATAGGGACCTCTTTCTTTATGAGAGTTTTCTTCCAACAGCCAGTATAAGACGATTAGCAGCAGTGAATATCGCAATAAAGACACTTTATTACTCTTGACTATTCCCTGAGGAAAGAGTAAAATTTCTTTTGAAATATAAAGTGTTAGAGAGTGGAAGTGATAAATATTTCGTTAACTACCTCTTGTTTTTAACTACAACAAAAGGGTCTTTTCGCCCCTGGCTCGTGTTAGGGAATGATAGTGATAAATATTTCGTTAACTACCTCTTGTTTTTAACTACAACAAAGGGTTTCTTCGCCCCTGAGACTCGTCAAGGATCGTTCAGTGGGAAATTGCGATTTAGGAGACTGCGATAAATTCCCAGCGGAACTATTTCTAAGAGACCATTGGTCCAACCAAAACATAACACACCAGAGGTGAGAAGTTATGCATTGGAATCACATTCTGCTTGAAAAATGGTAGATGGTAAACATGTAGACTTGTGAAAATTCCTTTTGTGGCAGGATTATTCCTCTTCAAAAAAACATTTACACACTCCTCTCTACATGTTCTGGATGTCACTTACATTTTACCTACACGTAAAAACTCATAATATTAGCGTCATAATAGTTTATCATTAATATTAGACAGAGCTAACCTATTATATTCTATCCCTTCAGAGTCTTGTATAATTAAGCAGTGACTCAGTGAGTGCAAAACATTATTTGATTCAAAACTTTTAATCAGCTGTTTTTGTTGATGTTTTCACCTGAGAGAGAAAGCATATGGAAAAATCGGACCAAGATCGGGTCACGCACCTATAACGCAATGTGAACTTTTTAAAATCAACATTTCAAAGTTTGTTCATCAAAATCTACTAATGGGCATTACTTGCAAAATATGAACGATGAACTCTGAGTCGTTTTTCTCCCGCCATCTACTTCAGAGGGTATCAAAGTCACCATGTGGAAGGAAAGACCTTCGCCAGTTATTTCTATGGCACTCAAACCTAGCCTGAGGTTTCATCTGGAGCAAACACCTAGTGGACTCAATGGAAGTGTCTCGACTGGATGAGATTGGAAACACCTGAATTAGATGTTACTGTAAAAGATTAGATGTTGCAGGAAAGAAGAAAAGGGTTCACCATTGCTGAATCGCATTTGTTGTCTTATGGATTCAATAAGACTAAGTCGTTCGCCCCATATTGTGGCAGATTTTGACAGAGGAAAACAACACACAATATTCCCGACATATGCAGGGAGGGGAAGGGATATCAAACAAATGTGCTGTTTTTAGACTAGTAATGGTGACTACTCATGACTGAAGGTTTTGGGTTCTAGTCCCGCCTGTGGCGCCAACATGTTGGTTTCTGGTGATTCTGTCCTAATGACATAATTGTTAACGGGTCCAGTCACGATATCCAAAACATAATAATACTACACGTTGGCTTGATACCAATAAATGTTATATTAGAGAGAAACACAGATACTAACTATTGAAAGCATATCACTGCTGAAAATGCAGTGGATAGCCTAGTGTATAAACCAAACAAAATTAAAGGGGAGCAAAATGGCGTGAAATAAACGTACCTGTGACTGTTAATATGGCACTAAACGTACATTAATTTTTGATACTTATCTGCACCGTCCCTCTAACTCTCCCATGCTTTTCATTCTGATTTATCGACAGACCTTTACTCGAAAATAGTTCAATCAATATGTAAAGGCCACGTGCTATATAAAATGGGGGACTTCCCTAATCCATTCATTTCAGCGGATGACGTCATTACGTAACAGCGTATTTCTTTTCTTTGGTATCCGAACCATTTCATTCATAAATAGATAACCGCTCTTGTGGATAAAAATATCAACTGTTTAGACTCAGTATGAAAAATGCATCGATGCACGATTAACCTCTTGTTTCCGTTCACTCTACTGTAAAATATTTTATCTATTAAGAACATACTCTTTCTATTTTTCGAGTTCTACGTGATACTCAAGACAACCAAACACGCGGATTTCATCTATGTCGAGCTCTGGAATGACACAGATGGTTTAAAGAGAAGATGAAACGGCGGATCAAATTCCACTTAATGGCTTCATTCAATAACGTTTGAAGCCGAAGGTAAATTTGCCCACCGATTCCCCTTTGCCACTCGACATCTAATATGCGACACATTATTTCACTTAAAGTATTTTATGTTTACATGATGTAGTCCAAATTTAATTTCATTTTTTCCTTAATAGTCAGGAGGAATTATGGCACAGGGTGGAAATGGGTACAGACCTTTTTCTATTGATCGATTTTTGTCAATGATGCCCTAAGCTAATAATTTCTGGAGGGTGTGCAAATTTCGTGCAGTGCCATTTTCTAGAATCCAATATGGCCGCTATCACTCTCAAATTCATTCAAATGACCAAATTTAGCACAAGATCCAGGTTTTAAAGCACGAGGAATCTTTTGGACCAGTTATTGACGTGATTTGATCACAACATTACCATCAAATCCAATATGGCCACCCTAAAACCCAATATGCCCTGAAATCATTCAAGGGACCACATAACTCATCAAGTATTGTGATAGAGCATATTCTGCGCTCTATACCCAGTAGGAACTCCTATATCTGCCATTTAAAGTGTGTTAACAAGCTTACCAATCAGATGGAGCCAATTATGGCTTGCTTTTTGTTTAAGACACTCTTTAAAACCTACGAAATGTCAATCGTCAATAGATACTGGCCGCCACTTTTGAATTTTAAGTATGTTGTCAAAACAAATATACCAGATACGAGTTATTATGCTCAAAGACATAACATTCTCATACTTAAACTTTAATAATCATTTTGGGTGTTTTAACTAAATGACAATACAGATCTATCGTTATTTATTAGTTTTAAAGAAGGTAAAAGGCAGCCACATTGGCCCCCATCTTAACATTTTGCATGTTAAGAAACGACAATCCGATAAGCATGTGAAATGGTCAAATACCTATCCCATGCCTTAAGGACAATTATAATCATAATTAGTGATTTGTCTGTAAACTAATATAATACCATATAATGTAGGTTTCTATTTTTTAAAGGTGGTTGTAATTGGCGCCATCTTGGAAGTTTGAAAATGTCATTACAGAGAAATGCCAAATAAGGGTTTCTAGTGATCAAATATAGTATATCAAAGTGTAAAGCATTAAAGCATGCATATAGACACTGGAATTAAGCCTCTAAATTGCAAAAAGTGCAGAACACTTGACGTGTCCGGATGCGTTGGAAATGCAATCTAGAGGTGTTAAAGTAACACTTGCAGAGTGTGATCAATTGTAACAGATTTTGAACACCTGCAGAACATATTTTAGGTGTTCAGCATGTATTCAAGTAGCGTAAATAGCTATAATGGAGGGGTAGTCATTCATTTTAATGATCTCCTCGAGAGCATATTTGACTTTTGAGCAGTCATATTGGATTTTTGTGGCCAATGTAAAGGGGGGATGCATAAAATTACTTTACAACACTTTCTCGTGCTTACAACACCGGCTACCGAGAAATTTTGTCTCTATCGGAGATACTTAAGGGAGTATTAGTGATTTTGGACATGGTAGCAGCCATATTGGATTTTCAAAAATGGCACTGTAACAAATTTTGCACACCCTCCAAAAATTATTGGCTTAGGTCCTATGAACTAAAATCTATCAATAGAAAAAGTCTTACTCCATTTCCTCCTTCAGGCTGTGTGCCTAAACTTATACATGATATATGTATGTTCTTACAGCAAAACTCTGCCTAGAGCAAAATTTTGGAGTGAAAACAGTCACCTGGATATGCTACTGCTGTGAACAGATTCGTGAATTGCCAAGCGACCTAGGGATGAACAACACTATCTTCAAGATTCTCCAAGAAAGATATTTTCACTGAAGAAATTCCCATTTCAATTAAGGTACAAAGGTACCTTCTTGAAATCTTTGCTGATATTGCCAAACAAGGGGGCTTGATCACTTTTCCCCCTACTTCGGCACATGTTAGGTAAGTAAGCATTATAGACAGTCAGACTTCCTTATTTGAATTTATGCGCTCCACAATAATTTGAACCATTTTTTATCCAAATCGGAGGCAAACGTTCAAATTGACCCATGTACAACTGAAATTGACCCTTTTATTGATTTTGACCGTTTTTAGCCTGTAACGCCAAGTTAGTACAAACTATACTTTTTTATTCCTTATGGTTAGACAAATAACGTGCGATACTTTTCACATGATTGAGTCAATTTATTAAGTACCTTGTGTAATCGTTGTCTAGAACCCCTCACCTTAAAGAAAGGAAATGTGAAACAAAGCGCTAAAAAGCAAAAACTCATATGCTTCGAATCTATGTTAAATGATCACTTTCGAAAAGATATATTATCGTTTCGATGGTGCGACTGGAAATGTATTGGAAAAATATCAACCAACGACAAGGCTGCAGGCTAAACATCAATAGGCAGGGTAATGGTCATAAACAGCAAAGAACATCAAATGGGGGTGACAGATCAGAACGTAGGAGTGTCGGGTAGGGAGCAGAGGGTTTTTGTATGATATCAGAGGCCATCACGGCCACGTACAAAAATAAAAAGGTAAAAAGGTATAGAGTATTTCGTGGTTAAAGCCATACGAAAAAAAAGATATAAGTACATATCCAATGTCCAACTTGGACGCGGAAGATATTAGATGCATATTAACAAATTCATTAAAATACAATCGTCATTTTAAAACCAATCTGGAAGCATTGTATTCATTAACAAAATGAATTGATTCGTAGATTATCTGCAAAGGAACTTCAATATATTCTAGATTTGTTTCCAATCATCTAAATGACTTCATTAACTCGGCGCCCGTACTTATTCAGAGTGGACGATGCACGTAAAACGTAATCCAGTTCTTCCACTATTCGCAGAACACTACTTCCACGAGCTAATGTAACCATTTCGTTACTACTTAATGTTACCATCTATTTTCTGTACTGATTAAGTGTTGCATGTTATTGTCTATGGTATGTACTCAAAGACATTAATATTACCGAAACTTAAATCTATCGGTTCGAAAATTAGAGGCGAAACATTAATTTCCAATCACGCAAATTTTGTTTTGATTCGGGTCTTGTGGTTCTTGAACTTTTGGAACACTTTATCCCTAAATACTGACATGTGTTTAGTACATTACAGTACAGGCAAATTGCAATGCATTAAGGGATTGGTTCAAAACACCCTCTGGAGGTACGCTAAGGACATTGTAAAGTGTTTTGATGAATTCAAATCAAATATGAAAAATCTGGATATCCTATTTTTTATAATAACTTCGTCATCATTGAGTAAAACGAAAAGCAAGGGAAAAATAGGAATGAGATGAATAAGAATTAGGCGAAGGCGCCAGGCTTAAACAACTGAAGAGGCAGGGGAAAAGAAGAAAGGAGGCCATCGATTAAGACCCGGTGCCGAAATGACAGATATGCAGATACATGAGAATAACGCAGCAAGATAAATAAAGACAAGAAATGAAGGTGAAGAATTCATTTGAGATTTAATCTATTTCATTGGGACGCCGAGCAGATCATAAAATAGCGACAAGCACACTTAGCGCAATTATTGCGTTGTGCTGTTGTAATCAATCGTGGAAGTCATTTAACACTATAGTCACAAGGCATTCACTCGAATTTATGGTTGATAACCGCCTTTTAGTGAAATCGTTTGGTATCCCGAATTTCAAAATTATGTTTTTGTAGGTATATTACAGTTAACATTAACATTGAATATCAGGAAGAAATCATCCCGTGAATCGAAATGCAAGTTACACAGCAAAATTGGCAATTGGCCTTTTTGAAGAGTAAGAAAATCGTGATCAAAACTACTTTTCACTATATTTTTTGAGTCCATGGTTTTAGGAATAGGGCAACTCGGTAGTAGTTGTCCTAAATAAATTAAAAAAAAAAAGAAGAAGAGCAAAGGATAAAAAAACTGCTTCTTTTGTTGTTGCTACACTGATATTTCACCTTTCCCAAAAACAGTCATAAAATTCATTACCGTGGTGACTGTATAATAACGGTTGTTTGGACATCTTATATATATATATATATTATATATATATATATATTATATATATATATAATATATATATATATAGAAAGAATCAATAATGATATATTCGATAAATGACTTATGTTACAACAGCAACGGAAAAGATCACAATAAATCAACCTACGTGAATCCTACGTTAAATATTAAAGTTAATAAACACCCCTAAGGCGTGTATTTTGATATGAAATACGACATTTGCTATGTTGAAAACATGAGCCATGCTTTGACGAAAAATCCGGAAAGAAATACATATTTTTGATGTCTAACCAAGAGGCAAAGCTCTCAAAGACGACAATAAATTAAAGAGAAATGTTAACCGGGAATAACGGAAAAAGTCACCATTTTTAATTTGAGGTATATGGCATATTGGGTGCATGTCTGGATTACCACTGGAGATAAGAAGGCGTCACACAGTATTTGTATATGCGGCGCATGCTTGCTCACGTTTCTAAAACAACGAAGAATTTGAGAAAAAATGGGATACAAATCGGATAAGAAACGCCTTGAGCAACTTAGAACTGACATTTATCATTTTTTGACAGTTTTGAAAGAAATGACGGCATGTGGATTTTAAACCACAGCTCAAGAAAATAAGGCGAAATTTACATATAAATGTGATTTTTAACTTTCTGAAGTAAAACTGCAAAACTAAAGTAGCTAAGTCAAAACAGGGTTAGAGCGAAGCGCATGTTTGGACTTTTTATGCCTATTCTAACTATATTAAGTAAAATGAATGATATTGCAATTTTGGGAAAATCTTGGTTAATGTTGATTCTGTGAGAAATAGTAAGCTTAATGGAAATCTGTTTAAAAATATCACACACCCCCGTCAAAGGATTCGCCCGTAATATCAAATTTAAATCTTATATTAGGCTATTTACAACATGGGATATATAAACCAAGTTACACTGCTTGAGCCATTTGGGCCATTCTACTCTCTCGGTCACGTTTTACTAGGTTGGTCATTTTGTCATGGGGGGGGGGGGTTTTTTTTTTTTTTTTTTTTTTTTTTTTTTTTTTTTTTTTTTTTTTTTTTTTTTTTTTTTTTTTTTTTTTTTTTTTTTTTTTTTTTTTTTGGGGGGGGGGGGGGAGATAAAGCTTGGTCACGTTTGTGACGTCAGACAAAATGGGTTTTTAGAATTCAAAATTCAGCTGTAAAATTCTGTGATTTTTTAAGTACTCACATTCTTATAGTTATTACAGAATACAGAAAGAAAATTGTACTCAGGTAATTAAAAGTAACAAACAAACTTTGCTTGGTAATTAACAAATTAATATCCTTAAGTACTATCACGTGTGTGACATTGGTGGTTACGTGTGTGACATCGCTATTGATTTATAACACAAAATTGTTGACCATTGTGGAACAAGATCCGGCCGAGGGTCGAACCCGGGACCACAGTGGTGCGAAGCGAGGGAAGACCCACTGTTAACCCGACCCCCACAATGGTTGACTTATGGATTCAATAAAGACCGGCGAATGAATGAAGTACTACAAAAATGACAACAGATTAACATAACCACTTTAAAATTGATTTAAAAATATGCCAACCTATGGCAAGGACTATACAATCAAATGTGCTGTTTTAGTCTAGTAGATAGGATAACTGACTCATGATGTGAAGGTTGGGTTCGAGTCCCGCTGAGGCCAACATGTTCTTTCTAGTGACATAACTGTAGCTCCATGATACTACAGTGAATGGCGTCCTTAAATATGGGGTATTGTTATTATTATTAACGCCATCACGACATCAAGAACAGTAATAACACTACACGTGGATAAGACCAACAATATTATGTTAGAGAGAAAAACCGCAGATACTAAAATATGACAAAAGCATAGCCAGATGATGAATTGAAGTGGCTAGCATACATAGCGTGTATACCAACTTAAATGAAAAAAGGAGCAAAATGCGGAAATTAAATGTACCCGTGGAATGTTAATATGGCACTAACGCAATTAAATTTTGATATTAATCTGCAACGTCTCTAACCTTTCCCATCTTTCATTCTGATTTATGGACAGACCTTTACTCAAAAAATATTTCAATCAATATGTAAAGTCAGTTGCGATGATAAAAGAGGGGGAATTCCCTAATCCATTCATTTCAGCGGATGACGTCATTAAGTTAACAACGTACTTCTTTCCATTGTATTCCGAGACCATTTCATTCATAAATAGATAACGCTTGTGGATAAAAATATCAAGTGCTTAAGACTCGTATGAAATTCATCGACGCACGGATTACCTCTTGTTCCGTTAACTATTACTGTATAAATATTTTTATTAAGAACATACTCTTTCGATTTCTACGTGATACTCAAGACAACAAAACGCGCGGATTTCCATTCTATGCCGAGCTCTGGGATGACACATGGTTTAACGAGAAGATGAAACGACGGATCAAATTCCACCTAATTAGCCCTAACTGCCTTTTGGTTTCTAGCCTATCTCCAGAGAGGAAGGAAAGGGGTGAAGGGATAGAAACCAAAGAAACCTGAAGGGCCCTGGCGGGATTCGAACCCGGGCCTCCGGCCCACCATTCCATATGACCAGGCATGGCAAGCCACAAGGGAGTCGCTGGCCCGGCCAGCGATTTCGTGCCCATATGAGTGTCGGTACGATGACGTAATCGCATCTCTTTGGACTTAGTGCATTTTCCCCACTCAGCTCATTGAGTTATATTGGTGTTTGAGGGTGTAAGAGTTAATGGCTTCATTCGAATCACGTTTGAAGCCGAAGGTAAATTTGCCCACCGATTCCACTTTGCCACTCGGCATCTAATATGCGACACATTATTTCACTTAAAGTATTTTATGTTTACATGATGTAGTCCAAATTTAATTTCGATTTTTTTCTTGGCTTATCGACTGTAAAAGCATACTGGAAGACGCTTTAATCGACAGCTGCCCATGATTGAAGTATTATCTTGTTCTTTTTATGGTGGTATTTTAGCACAGAAAGTCCGCTCTAGGTGCGCTCTAGGTGTGCTCTAGGTGCGCTCGGGATGCGCTTGGGGTGCGCTCGGGGTGCGATCTGGTTTTGACACTAGATTCTTGACTTATAACGGAATAAACTGCGTCATAGTATTGACGTTTATTCCGTAAAAGAGTAGAAAAGAGAGTAGAAAAGAGAGTAGAAAAGAAGATTTTTCTAGTTTAGTACGTCGCATGAAACCCAAGCGCACCCTGGACTCCCGAGCGCACCTAGAGCGGACTTTTTGTGCTAAAATACCACCATATCTTTTCCCTGGCAAATCGCTCTTTTTAAAATCTTTTCAACAAAAATAAATGAGGATTTCAAAAATATTATTTATGCTACTTTTATTAATTAAAATCAACTACAGGGGTTTGTTTACATACACTAAAGTGAAATGTGATTCACCAGTTCTATTTTAATAAGTAAGGGAATTTCTAGTGATAATAAGATCATTGCAAATTCCTAATATTCCTATTTTTATAACCATTTTTTAACATGGGGCCTTTAGTTAACTTTCCTCCGGAGCGCTAAAATGTTACAAACTTTCGTGAAAATCTTCCGGGCAATCCTTTTCTCATCCTTTTCGGTCATTTTTAGCGAAAAAAGAATATGGTAGACTTTTGAAAATATTCTGCACAGTATGGCTCTAAAACTATGGCCCGTATTCCAAAAAGGCGTTTAGCGCGATTTTAAGCTAAGCGAACGTTTGTAGGAGAGATAAACGTATCGCTTAAAGACACTATCAGTGATTCATCCAAAAGAGCTAATGTAACCATTTCGTTACTACTAAATGTTACCATCTATTCTGTACTGATTAAGTGTTGCATATTACTGTCTATGGTATGTACTCAACCCGTTTATCTGACAGTAACTCGTTTTATATGTTCAGTAGTTTGTAATGGCACATATACTGAAGGCAAAATGAATTGGTTTCAGATTCCACTCAGTGGCTTCATTCGTATCACGTTTGAAGCTGAAGGTAAATTTGTTTACCGATTCCCCTATGTCACTCGGCATCTAATATGAGACACATTATTCACTTAATAGTAGTGTATGTTTACATGCAGCATTTGAAATGTCACCCCGTTTTTCATGTCCTACCTGATTAAGATAAACACCGTAATTATCAATCTGAGACCTTGGTAAGGCAAGCAGTTTTCCGTTTTATTCTAGAATATTAAAGACACGGCATTCTTACTTGTTCCTTTTATTTAGATGTCCAACAGAGGTGTGTTTTGTTATCCTTTTAGCCGAAAATCACGAAGGTACGAATTTCAATTGTATATTGTAAAATGTATATTTTTTAATTTTCAAACAGTTTTTTTCTCATTAAAGGCTCTATCGGTTATTGGTTAAATAAAATGAGAAAATCGAAAACATCATCAAAATCAAGATTTTTTAATGTATGCAACAACATATTCTGCAAGTAATAAGACCAAAACCATCCAAATAAGGACAAAATCAGTTAACTTAGTCAATACTCTCCGCACGGACACATACTACAACACGTAATTCAATGGGATTCATATCTTGAAATACCGCTGTTTTCTCACTTTTTTTGTCAATTTTACCTTTGGAAAAAATAACCTGAGAATTCTAGGAACATACCCTTAACTTTTAAGCTATTCTTGCAAATTTTAAATATTTTGACTCTTTCGGTTGGATCACTGACAGTGCCTTTTAGAGGGGCATTTCGTGATCCACAGCTTCGTCCCCCGACTTACCTGAAAAGTTGAGATTTTTATATCTTCTGAATTGTTAGCCTTAGTAGTCCATGTGTACCTAATCTTACGTGCAAATTCGGTCGTATCTGTAAGAAATTCGCAATTATTTTGTATTTTCTGTCCGTAAACAGACAATAATTACAGCACAGTGGCCTATGGGATCGTGGGAAACAAGCATTTGCTCATAACACAAACCGCAAGATCGGGATCAACTCAATTTTTGAGAATAAGCTTTTCTCAAGGATATCCTGTAAACAATGAATAAAACAGAAGGCGAGGCTGGAATCACGAAATGCACCTTTAACATTCTTAATTGATTAGCAGGGTGCCGATTTCTAAACTCTTAACACTTTAAGGGACATTTCGTGATCTACAGCGTCGTCCCCCCGACCTGTAAATTACTGAGATTTTTATATCATCTGAACCGTTGGTCTAAGTATAGTAATGTGCCATGCACATTCGATCTGGTCTAGAAGAAATTTTGGATTTTCTGTAAACGGTCAGAAATTACTACACAGTGGCCTATGGGGAAGTGTCATTCGCTCCTAATATCAAAACGCAAATCAACTGGAATTTTGAAAAAAAAAAACCTATTCTTGAGGATATCTGATGACCCTAAACAAAAATGAAGGTGTTCGGCTCACCAAATGCACCTTTAAGTCTGCATAACGTCTTTCCAACTCCCGTTGGTGCATGGAGGGGGGGGGGGGGGGCTTGGACCCCAGTTTCAGAAGAGCGCTTTCCCATAGGAATTTTTCCAAGAAACATCAGTGTCACATGTAATGACATTAATATTACCGAACTTAAAAAAATCTATCGGTTCGAAAATTAGGGGCGCAACATTAATTTCCATTCACGCATTTTGTTTTTGATTCGGATCTTGTGGTTCTTGAACTTTTGGAACACTTTTTATCCCTAAGCACTGACATGTGTTTAGTACAGCACAGTACAGGCACATTGCAATGCATTAAGGGATTGGTTCAAACACCCTCTGGAGTACATATTTAACATTTTCGAAAGCCCATGAGTACTACGATTTGTCTGAAGTATGTTCTTTGCCGATCTGTACGTCTGCAGAAGGAGGTACGCTAGGGACATTGTAAAGTGTTTTGCTGAATTCAAATCAAATATGACAATTCAAGATATCCTATCCTATTTTTTTATAATAACATCATCATTGAGTAAAACCAAAAGCAAGGAAAAAAGAGGAAGCGACAAAATAGGAATGAGAGGAATCAGAATTAGGCGAAGGCGCCAGGCTTAAACTACTGAAGAGGCAGGGGGGAAGAATGAGGCGGAGGAAGAGAAGGAAAAACGGTGGAAGTAAAGATATGCAGATTGATGAGAATAATGAAGCAAGATAAATAAAGACAAGAAATGAAGGTGAAGAATTTGAGATTTAAAGGCACATTTGCTTAATTAAATCAGAAAAAAATTCACTTCAAAAATCGGATTTCTGCATGTTTGTAAGGTATCCTAACACAACCTGCAAATGATAAGACTTTATGCTACAACACGTAACTGAATGGCGATTCATATCTCGCAACACTGCTGTCTTCGTTTTTTTTCTGGCAATGTTTCAGTTGCAAGAAAAATAATTATGTGAATTCTACAGACTTATACTTCATTTTTAAACTGGTCCTGCAAATTTCAAATATTTTGACTATTTTGGGTGAATCACTGATAGTGTATTTCAATTCGATACAAGTGTAAAGTAATTATAGTCTCCGCCGTAGTCATAGTCCGGCTACAACGGTAAAAAATAGGGCACTTGATTCAGTTTACTCTTCATCACCCAACATTAGTTTCATGCTTTATTCTGTTGTCGTGTGTGGAGCCTGGACTGTGGCTCCCGGCGGACTATAATTACTTCACAACCGGTAGTAGGTTATAGAATAGCGATCCCACAGTACTCAAATTATTGTATTATGCTTGCAATCCAAAAAAATGTGCAAGGTCATTTAACACTTACAATTCACTTATGGCACAATTTTGGCTGATGCTAGCATTTTAGTGAATCGTTTGGTATCCTGAATTCTTGTAATACGTTGTAGTGATATATTACAAGTTAAAGTACATTGATCAGGAAAGAATCATCCCATGAATCGAAATGCAAGTCCCACAGCAAAATTGGCAATTTGCAATTTTGAAGAGGAATATTTTGAGTCAACAGACGTATGAAAGTAAGCGCAAAAAAATCCCCTTTTGTTATCGTTGTTGCTACACCTGACATTTCATCTTTCCCAAAATCGTCATATACTTTGCGGTATATGAAGTTCCGGATTTCTGACATCTAGATATAGATCTTATCTTCAGAAAGAATCAATATTAATATATTTGATAAAGACTATGTTTACAACAGCAACGGTAAAAGATCAAATAAATCACCTACATGAATCCTCTACGTTAAATATTAAAGTTAATAACCCCCCTACGGCGTGGTATTCTTTATATGAAATCGACATTTGCTATGTATGAAAACTGAGCCATGCTTTGACGAAAAATCCGGAAAGAAATACACATTTTGATGTCAACAAGATGCAAGCTATCAAAGACGACAATAAATTAAAGAGAAATGTACCAGGAATACGGAATATAGTCACTGTTTTTTTTTTTTAATTTGAGTAAGCACATTGGAAGCACAAACGTCTGATCAAACCACTGGAGAATAAGAAAGGTTTCACACAGTTTTTTGTATATGCGGCGCAGGCTTGATCACGTTTCTAAAAACCACAAGAATTTGACAAAAAATGGGATACATCCGATCGAAATGCCTTGAGCAATTTGAGGTGCCATTTATCATCTTCGACAGTCTTGGACAAAACATGACGGAATTGTCGACTTTAAACCACACTCAAGAAAATAACGCAAAATTTAACATATAATGTTGATTTTTAACTTTGTTTGATGTAAACTGCAAAACCTTTCTAGCCTATTCCATAAATATATCAAGTAAAATGTATGATTTGTATTTTTTGGAAAATCTTGGTCAAGGTTGACTCAAATCTTGCAGACGACTCTGTGAGAAATAGGAGACCTAATGAAAATCTGTTTAAAAAAATATCATATCCCCCGTCAAAGGATCCGCCCGTAATATCAAATTTTAATCATATAGTCCTATTTACACATGGATATATAAACAAATTACACTGCTTGAGCCCCTTATGCCCATTCTTCAGATAAGTTTTACTAGGTTGGCATTTTGTCAAGGGGGGGGGGGCAAATAAGTTTGGTCACTTTTTGTGACGTCAGACAAAAAGGAGTTTTTAGAATTCGAATTAGCTGTAATTCTGTGATTATTTAAGGAGTCACATTCTTATCGTTCTTACAGATTAAAGAAGAAATTGGTACTTTGGTAATTAAAAGTAACAAGCAATTTACTTGGTAATTAAAATTTATATACGTCTGGTAAACTTTTGTAAACTGTTTTTGGACGTCATAGAACTGGGCTTAATTTTGCGGCAAATGTTTAGTCCAAACTTCGGACTTTCTGTATAACCCGTTTTAAACGTTTATTAAGACAAAGACGTAGCGGGACCTAATGAAAACGTTTTGTGAGCGTTTTTTAAAGACGAAGACGTAGCGGACCCGAAAAAACGTTTTTTAACGTTTATTAAGACGAAGACGTAGCGGACCTCAATAAAAACGTTTTTGTGAATCGTTCTGAAAACGTTTTGTGTTGCTGGGTACTACAACGCGTGTGACATTGGTATTACGTGTGTGACAAATCGCTAATTGATTTATAACACAAATTGTTGACCATTGTTGGAAGGAAGACCTATCGGCCAGTTATTTCCATGGTACTCAAAGATAGCGAGAGAGGTTTCATCTGGAGCCAACACCAAGTGGGACTCATGGAGTGTCCTCGACTGGATGAGAACTGGAGGGAACTTCCCAAGAGTTATCTTCACAAATGAGATATTGGGACACCAATCAAGACATCAACTATGATGTGGCACAGACTCTTAACTACATTTGCTATTATTGAAAGTATGCACACCAGAAGATGTTACTGTAAAATGATACGGCAAAGAAGAAATGCGTTCACAATTGACTGATCGCATGTGTTGTTGTTGTGGAGGAGAAATCGGTCTTTAGTGTCCACAAGATATTTTATTTCTACTTTAATTCTCATATACATGTTAAAGAAGGAAGCCCCTTTTTAGAAGCAGGAGGAAAAAAAACCTAGTGACGCGTGGCTGAGCCAAGTATGGACCGAAACCAAACGTACATGAAATCGCAGACCCTACCGAGGGTCGAACCCGGGACCACAATGGTGCGAAGCGAGGGAAACCCACTGCGCTAACCCGACCCCACATTTGTTCCTTTGGCTTCAAAAGCACCACGAATAAGTCGTCGCCGCCCAATATTTGGAAAACACATCTTGTGAAGTACTAAGTGAAATAACAATATACGTGCTCAGGATTAACATTACCACTATCAAAATTGATTTAAGTAAAAAATGCCACCTATGCAAGGAGTCAACACATCAAATGTCTGGTTTAAACTAGTAGATAGGATAACTGACTCATATGTTGAGTTTGGTTGAGTCCCGCTGAGGCCAACATTTGTTTTCTGTTGCCATAATAATTGTAGCTCCAGATCTAACAGTGACTGCGTCCCTAAATATGGGGTATTGTTATTATTAACGCCATACGACATCTAGAACATTAATAATACTACACGTGGCTAAACCACCAAATTTATATTAAGAGATAAAAACCGCATGATCTAGAATATGATAAAAGCATAGCCCGATGATGATTGAAGTGGCATGGCTAGCATAGCGTGTAATACGCAAACATAATGAAAAAATACATTCAGTAAAACTTGCGTCATCCCCCTGCAAGGTGACAGTCTGGAACATGACATCAGATGACCTTTACCTTTGGTCCATGACCTTTGACAGTCATGCACACCTTAAAGAACCCCTATCCACCTTACAACCAAGTCTGATTTCAATCGGACTGTCAACTTTCGAAGGATGCCTAAAAACGAAAACCTACCTTGGTTGGAAAACTAACAAACGGGAACCCACACATACCCATACATACCAACATACGGACATGCTTGCCTTCGCAATATCCCCTCTGCTTTTCAACCAGGGGGATAAAAGGAGCGCAAATATTGGAAATTAAATGTACCCATGGCATGCTAATATGGCACGACGAAACGCATAAATTTTTATATTAATCTGTAACGTCTCTAACCTTTCCCATCTTTCATTCTGATTTATGGACAGACCTTTACTCAAAAATATTTCAATCAATATGTTAAGTCAGGTGCGATGATAAAAGAGGGGGAATTCCCTACTCCATTCATTTCAGCGGATGACGTCATTAAGTTAACAACGTACTTCTTTCCATTGTATTCCGAGACCATTTAATTCATAAATAGATAACGCTTGTGGATAAAAATATCAACAGTTTAAGACTCGTATGAAATTTATCGATGAACGGATTACCTCTTGTTCCGTTAACTATTCCTGTATAAATATTTTATCTATTAAAAAACATACTTTTTCGATTTCTAGCTACGTGATACTCAAGACAACAAAACGCGCGGATTTCCATTCTATGCCGAGCTCTGGGATGACACATGGTTTAACGAGAAGATGAAACGGCGGATCAAATTCCACTTAATGGCTTCATTTAAATCACGTTTGAGCCCAAAGGTAAATTTGCCCATCGATTCCCCTTTGCCACTCGGCATCTAATATGCGACACATTATTTCACTTAAAGTATTTTATGTTTACATGATGTAGTCCAAATTGAATTTCGATTTTTTTTCTTGGCTTGTAAAAGAATACTGGAAGATGCTTTAATGGGCAGCTGCCCATGATTGAAGTATTATCTTGTTCTTTTCCCTGGCAAATCGCTCTTTTTTTAAAAATCTGTTTTCAATAAAAATAAATGAGGATTTCAGATATTACTTATGCTACTTTTATTAATTAAAAACAACTACAGGGGGTTTGTTTATACATGAACTAAAGGGAAAATGTGATTCATTTTAATAAAGACAGAAAGGGAATTTCCAGTGATAATAAGATCGTGTAATTCCTAATATGTTGATTTGAGTGCAATTAGGCTATTTTTATGTCATGATATAACCATTTACCAGGGCGGCCCTTAGTTAACTTTCCTCCGGAACGCTAAAAATGTCACAACTTTTCGTAAAAGCTTCCGGGTAATCTCTTTTTCTTTTCTCATCTTTCGGTCCATTTGGAGTGAAATATTTGAATAAGCATCCCCACCGGTTAGGGTATATGCCGTCAACGTTGCACCCAAGATATTTTATGTACCTTTTGAATGGCTGCCACTAGTAACCTAGTCCATTGCAATCATCTAGAGATGAACTCAATAAATTCGATATCCTACTTTTTTAGCGTCAAATTGGATTTTCTTCGCCCATTTTCTGTAGCAAATGCCAATTTGCTGATTCTGGAATATGACGTCTTGTGACGTTTATGCTAGGTAGAATTGGTAGTTATTTTGGTATCAATGGAAAGAGGTGTACTATATCTTAACCCACTGGTGCAAAATCACAGCATGAGGTGCATTTATAACGAATTCCCGAGGGCCTTGGTAAAACCGTGTTTACAAAAAGGCTTGGTAGGACTAAGTGTTAAGGAAGGATATTAAAAGCTTTGTCAGCCATTTTGAGCTGCATATAAATAATTTGGGTAAGCAAATTCACACTTGTAACCCCATGATCTACTACTACGTTCTCCCTAAAAACTACCTCTACGGTCGTCTTTGTAATCATGTTTTTAAATCAAAGAATTACTTATTGTGGTTTTATTAGCAAAAATCTGCCTCGGATGAACTTCTGGAGTGATAACACCATTTCTGGATATGTGACTGCTGCAGAATTGTAATTGCCAAGCGATCTAGTGATCCGAGTGATGGACCATTATCTTCAAGATTTCTCCAAGGAAGATACTTCACTGAGGAAAATTCCCTTTAAAGGTAACATAAGGTACCTTACTTGCAATCTTTGCTTTGAATATTGCCAAACAAGGGGGCTTGACCTCTTTCTCCTCCCCCCCCGACTTCGTTGTTTGTAAGTAGCATTTAGAAGAGTCAGAACTTCCTTATTTGAATCCTATGCGCTCCACCAATAATTTGCAACTTTTTTATCCAAATCGGAGCAACGTTAAAATATTAACCCTGTACAACTAAAATCAACCCCTTTTTTATTGATTTTTTTGCTGTTTTTAGCCTGTAACGCAACGACTGTAAGTTAGTACAAACTATACCTTTTTGGAATGCTTGTGGTTAGACAAATAACGTGCGATATTATACTTTTCAACATGATTGGATCAATTTATAAGTTTCACCTTGTGTAATCTTTGTCTAGAACCCCCTCACCTTAAAGAAAGGAAAATGTGAAACAAAGTGCTAAAAAGCAAAAACTCATATGCTTCGAATCTATGTTAAATGATCACTTTCGTAACGATATGTTAACGTTTCGATGGTGCGACTGGAAATGTATTGGAAAAATACCAACCAACGACAAGGTTGCAGGCTAAACATCAATAGGCAGCGTAAGGGTCATAAACAGCAAAGAACATCAAATGGTGTCACAGATCAGAACGTACTAGGAGTGTCGGGTAGGGAGCAGAGGGTTTTTGTATGATATCAGAGGCCATTCACGGCCACGTAAGAAAATAAAAAGGGCTAAAAAGGTATAGAGTATCTAGTTAAAGCCAATACGAAAAAAATATATATAAGTACATATTCAATGTCCAACTTGGACGCGGAAGATATTAGATGCATATTAACAAATTCATTAAAATATAATCGTCATTTTAAAAGCAATCTAAAAGCACTGTATTCATTAACAAAATGAATTGATTCGTAGATTATCTGCAAAGGAACTTCAATATATTCTAGATTTGTTTCCAATCATCTAAATGACTTCATTAACTCGGCGCCCGTACTTATTCAGAGTGGAAGATGCACGTAAAACGTAATCCAGTTCTTCCACTATTCGCAGAACACTACTTCCAAGAGCTAATGTAACCATTTCGTTACTACTTAATGTTACCATCTATTTCTGTACTGATTAAGTGTTGTATGTTACTGTCTATGGTATGTACTCAACCCGTTTATCTGACAAAAGATATTTTTTCGGCGATGAATTGTATGTTCAGTAAATTTGTAATGGCACATATACTGCAGGCAAAATGAATTGGTTTCAGATTCCACTCAGTTGCTTCATTCGTATCACGTATAAAGCTGAAGGTAAATTTGTTTATCGATTCCCCTATGTCACTCGGCATCTAATATGTGACACATTATTCACATTAATAGTAGTGTATGTTTACATGCAGCATTTGAAATGTCACGCCGTTTTTCATGTCCTACCTGATTAAGACAAACGCCGTAATTATCAATCTGAGACCTTGGTCAGGCGTTTTCGTTTTATTCTAGAATATTAAAGATACGGTATCGTTACTTTTTCATGTTATTTAGAAGTCCAACAGAACTGTATTTTTATTATCCTTTTAGCCGTAAATCACGAAGGTACAGATTGCAATTGTATATTTTTAATTTTCATTTGATTGTATATATTTTCAATTTTCAAACAGCTTTATTTTTTCATTTTTTTGCTTTGTTAAATGAGAAAATTAAAAAAAAAAATAAAAAATCAGATTTTTGTATGTATGCAACAAGAATTGTTATCCTAACACACCCTGCAAGTAATTAGTCCAACACCATCCAAATAAGGACAAAATCAGGTATTTTAGTCAATACTCTCCGCACGGACAACACGTAATTCAACGGGGATTCATATCTTGAAATACCGCTGTTTTCTCCCTTTTTTGTCAATTTTACCTTTGGAAAAAATAACATGAGAATTCTAGGAACATATCCTGAACTTTTAAAGGGATTTATTCGTATGAATCTATCGGCACATATATAATGAAATATCCCTAAATACGACGTACCAGATGGTTTTCATAGTCATTGGAGTATTCTTTGCGGAGAAAACATCATTTTCACGCTTAACTTTCGAAGCAGTAGACGATTTAACGAAGCCGCCATGTTTATTTTTTACGCTATCGTTTTGCCACAAGCCATGTTTAGTCTTCCACACCAATTGAAAGATGATCGGTGGTTAGTCAAGTTCTGGCCTGTATGAAAGACCATTGCGTTTACCTTTAACATTGAAATTAAAAACACAGCTTTAATTTAACGCTTTCCTTTAAAATATATAAATTTATCAAAAATGACATACATTTGTGCCTAATTTTATAAAATGAGCCTGGGATTCTTGAGAAATATAGTTTTTAAAATAACATTAGGAAACTCTTCATCATACCGTACTCGGTACATTGAAAAGTACGTAGATTGCTGAACCGCGCATTAGTGGGTTTCGAACACTGATCTCTATACAATTGATTGGAAACCTGGGCTTCGTAATTGAGGCACTGACGGCCATATTGGTCATCCAAAGAGCCCAAACAGGTGGTTAAGAGCCGGTCATTTATACAAAATTTGTTCCCATTGAAATGTGGATAAGCGACATAACAGACTACAGAATCAAGCCAATTTATTGAGCTCATTGTATTTGCGCGTATGGGATGGCATGTCTCTAAAACGTGCACCCGGGATACAACTTCTGTTAAACAGGCGTCTCTGGAATGCTATTGTGCTCGGTAGACCAAGATGTCCGCCCGTTGCTCCATTCATCTAATATACAATTACTGTTGTGCAGCCAATCCATTGTATAGCGATCAGTGGTTACAGTGCGACTGCGATAAAACTATAAATATTACGCGACCCCTTTTAAAATGTCCACGTTTTCATGGATTGTTAGTGTTTAGGCCAACTAAAATCTTTGTTAATCACAAAATGATATCCAAAGCACCCCTCTTTACATTTTCTCAAATCACTGAGGTTTTAAAAAGTGTAGTTTTTTTTTGCAATAAAAATTTCTAAACGAACTTCGCTCCTATCCTTTGTGTGCTCAACGAAGTTCACAAGGATGAGGATTGTGGCAAACTTGCTGAAGTCACGTGATATATTTTCGCTGGCTTCTATTTCGGTATTGCATGGGGCGTTGTAAATATACCGCAGGGAATAAACATGGTAGCTTCCATGATTGCTGTATAGTTGTGTACATTTGTCGGAATAAATCTGGATTTTTTTCGCAAGGAATACTCCAATGGCCATGAAAAACATTTGGTACGTTTTATTTAGGAATATTTCATTATATATGTGCCGATAGATTCATACCAATAAATCACTTTAAGCTATTCTTGCATATTTTAAATATTTTGACTCTTTCGGTTGGATCACTGATAGTACCTTTAACATTCTAGACATTTTTAATTGATTAGCAGGGTGCCTACTTCTAAACTATTAACACTTAAAGGGACATTTTGTGATCTACAGCGTCGTCCCCCGACCTGTAAATTACTGAGATTTTTTTTATCATCTGAACCGTTGGTCTAAGTATAGTAATGTGCCATGTACATTCAATCTGGTCTAGAAGAAATTTTGTATTTTCTGTAAACGGAAAGAAATTACAACACAGTGGCCTATGGGGCAGTGTCATTCGCTCATAATATCATAACGCAAATCAACTGAAATTTTGAAGAAAAAAAAATCTTGAGGATATCTGATGACCCTAAACAAAAAGGAAGGTGTTAGGCTCACCAAATGCACCTTTAAGTCTGCATAACGTCTTTTCGACTCCCGTAGATGCATGGAGGGGTGGGTGGGCGGGTGGGTGGCGGGGGTGTTGGACCCAGTGTCAGAAGAGCGCTTTCGCATAGGATTTTTTCCAAGAAACTTCAGTGGCACATTACCAGAAGTTAAAAAACATCTATCGGTTCGAAAATTAGAGGCGAAACATTAATTTCCATTCACGCAAATTTTGTTTTTGATTTGGGTCATGTAGTTCTTGAACTTTTGGAACACTTTTTATCCCTAACTACTGACATGTGTTTAGTGCAGTACAGTACAGTACAGGCACATTGCAATGCATTAAGGGCTTGGTTCAAAAACACCTCTGGACGTAACATTGAACATTTCCGAAAGCATGATACGAGCTATGTCTGAAGTATGTCTTTGCCGATCTGTACGTCTGCAGACGGAGGTACGCTAGGGACATGGTTAAAGTGTTTTGGCTGAATTCAAATCAAATATGAAAAATTCTAGTATTCCTCATTTTTTTTATAATAACTACGTCATCCTTGAGAACACGAAAAGCAAGAAAAAAACGACGCGACAAAATAGGAATGAAGATGAAAAGAATTAGAGGCGAAGGCGCCCAAGCCTTAACAACTGAAGAGGTAGGGGGAAATATGAGGAGGAAGAGAAAGGAAAAAACGTGGCGATAAAGATATGCAATAATGAGAATAATCCAGCAAGATAAATAAAGACAACAAATTGAGGGTCAAAGAATTCTTTGAGATTTAAATCTCTTGCAATTCGCGCCGGTAGCAGATGATAAAATAGCGACTAGAACATGTTGTAATCAATCGTGGAAGTCGCTTATAATTCAAGCGAATTTTCCAACTAGAAGTTCTGGTTGATAACCGCCTTTTAGTGAAATCGTTTGGTATCCGAATTCCAGAATTATGTGGAGTATATATAACAACTTAAAAAGTGCCTTGATAGCAGGAAAGAAATGTATCCATGAATCGAATGCAGATTGCCTGGGAATGCAAAAATTGCAGATTTGTCAATTTGGAAGAGAAGGAAAAGCGTGATCAAAACTACTTTGACTAAAGTTCGAGTCATAGTCAGTATGAAGAGCAAAGGATAAAAACTGCTCTTTTGTTGTTGCTGTTGCTTCTTCATGATAGTTCAACATTTCACCTTTCCCAAAAACAGTCCATAAAGTTCCTTACTTTGCACTGTATGAATAACGGATTTTCTGACATCGATAACCATATATGTATGTACAGACAGAATCAATAATGATATATTTGATACATGACTATGTTGTACAACGCACCGGACGATCAATAAATCACCTACATGAATCCTCGTTAATATATTAAGTTAATAAACACCCCGAGGCATGTATTTTTGAATAGGAAATATTGATCTATAATGTTTTGCTATGTAATGAAAAACATGAGCCATGCTTTACGAAAAATCCAGGAATAAATACAATTTTGGATTCCAAAGAGTCAAAGCTATCAAAGACGACAATACATTAGAGAATGTTAAAACCGGAGAATACGAACAAAGCCACCGGTTTTTTTCTTTGAGGTACTAGCACTTGGGTGCATGCCTGGATACCAATGGAGAATAAGTGTCCACACAGTGTTTGTATATGCGGCGCAGGCTTGATCACGTTTCTAAAACCACAAAGAATTTGATAAAAAATGGGATACAAATCCGATAGGAAATGCCTTGAGCAACTTGGAGGTGGCATTTATCATCTTTTGATAGTCTTGAAAGAAATATGACGGCATTGTGGATTTTAAACCACAGCTCAAGAAAATAACGCGAAATTTACATATAAATGTGATTTCTAACTTTCCTGAAGTAAACTGCAAAACTAAAGTAGCTAAGTCAAAATAGTTAGCTTCTAGAGCAGGAGCAGAATATGATAGGGGTCTTATTTAAGGAATTCGTTTACCCCACTACAAAAAAGATTTAACACCTTTGGTAGTTAGTATGGACCCTCTAAATCAATGCTAGGTAGTTAGTACTCTCAAATTGTGGTATCACTTTTTCAATAGGGGTCGATTTAAGTTTACACATGGGTCAAACTTTTAAAATACCCCAATCATGTTGAAATGTATGCCATATTGTCCATCTAATCATAAGGATTCCAAAAATGTATGGTTTGTACCACCTACGACCATTGGTTTTGGAGTTATAGGGTAAAATGACTAAATGGTAAAAAGGTCAATCTCAATTTGTACAGGGATCAACATTAAAAGTTAATCTGATTATATTTTAAATACTTGCAAATTATTGCCTGGGGTAAGAGGATTATGGTAAGGCGGATAAAAGGGTCAAAGAAGGTAAACACCAATTGGATTATGTTGCCCTATGACCTATTTTGTCTCATAACATGATGACTATGCATTGCAGATGGTACAAACTATTCCTTATTTTGACACATTAAGCTAGTAAATGTATCTTATTGCATTTTTTGGAACTTGAAATTTTGGTCACGGTTGACTCAAATTGTTTCCCAGCGGATGACACCGTGATATGTAGTAGGCCTACTGGAAATCTGGTTTTAAAAAATATCATACTTCCCGTCAAGGATCAGCCCGTAATAACAAAGTTAAATCCTATTGGGCCAATTTACAACATCGGTTAATAAACCAAGTTACGCTGCTTGAATGATTACGTAATATGCACCCATCGACTTGCATGTACTGCGAATGCTACATCAATGACGTTTTCTAATCTGTAGTTCCTCCATCATAAGCGAGCTTTTGATTTGGACGACGGACGGTTCTGCGACACTGATCTCTACACATGGATAGCGGGTCTGAGTCGCCGAGTGTCACAACAGGAAGTGGCTTTTCTACCTTGGTAATATGGAGGAAAACAATGCATACACCTTGTCAAAGTTAAAGGAATTTTGTATAACAATAGAACATCTATGTGGAATATGTGCAGCAGCAGGTGTATGCATTGTTTCCCGCCATATTAACAAGGTAGAAAAGCAAATTCTTGTTGTACTCGGCGACCATTCAACTGTGCGGCAGCCCGCTATCCATGTGTAGAGGTCAGTGTTCTGCGACAATCAAATTCGAGTACTCTGGGTCTGCTCAGATGACTTGGACGCATACGTACATAACATGACGCATGTCACCGTCGCAGAACCATCCGTCGTCAAAATCGAAAGCTCACTAATAATGAGAGGAAAACGTAGACCTTATCTTCCAACAAGACAATGCCAGGCCACACACAGCAAAATAACTACTGAATTCTTGGTTGACAACCACATCGTTTGTCTCCCATTGGCAGCCAGATCTCCAGGTCTTTCGCCTATAAGACTAAAAAGTGTTTGTCTCAGATTCTTTTCGCTAAAAGGCTATGTGATGTGCTTTTCTTTCACAACAAGATATTTTTTAAATTTGAACTTGCGCTTTGGTGTTTATTTTAGAAATACACAAAGTTTACCTGTGAAGTTCAATGGTACTCTAACCATATCTGTGTCATCCCGCATTTTGCTCGCTCTGGTCGGCAATGAAGATATAATAGTGTGATGGCAGAAAAAAAATTGTCACTCGATCCATTGATCAATGTTTTAGCTAATCTTGCAGCACACCTCCGCAGTGCCCAATTTCGTAACACAATACCACCTCCATTGGCGACTCTGACGTCACAATGGCAGAAAAAAACATACAAAATATTTGTATCGATAATGTCCCTTAAACTCCGCAAGCACATTCGTAAAATGTGGTATCAACTTCAAGAGCTTGTTGCCGTGCTAGTCTAGTCAGTTTTTCTACGTACAACACACACAGTAAATGTATACGAATTCCTCTGTGGAAGACTAGCCCATTGGGGTGACAAGTTTTGTAGGTGTACAAGTTATCTGTTGGTTTCCAAATGGTTTGCGATAGTACTGAGTATTGCCGAAATAAAAAAAAAATCCTCACAAATATAAAAAGAGCACGGCGGAAAAATAAACAAGATAATAAAAAATAAAAAAAAAACATCGCTAGTGCTATGCGCTATATTTGTTTTTAAAAGCAATGCGGCTGAAAGTATTTTTTTATAATTAAGTATACACCTGTAAACGCTTCTTTTTTTTTCGTTGAATAGGTTACCAAGTACAGACTGTCCAACCAAAACAATTGGACGAACCTCTTGGATGTAAACATCTTTAATCATCCCAATATACTGAAAAAAATCATGTTTGAATTATCTTCCGGTATAATCCTCTTTAAAGCCACCATCAGTCATTTCCTTCAGGATGTAAACAAACAACGCCCTCCAATTTTTGTCGTAGGTTTTTTCAATATTATATTGAAAATTGTTGTAGTAAAGTTAACTGCAAGTGGAAACCACAGATTTTTTCGAATATGAGCGATACCGTAAAAAATGTCGGGATCCCGACATCTATGACATCATAAAATCGTCGAAAATGACAGTTTTAAGATAACTTTAACAAGCTTTAGTGTTTAACCCTAGCCGACGCTTGCTCCTTTGATTTTTATCAGACAAACCTGCTCTGATGTGTTGAATGGAACTTCAATTAACATCATTAATGGAATCCGTATATGCAATTGCCTGCGAGGAGCGTGTTTTCGTCTTCAGCAGCTGATGATGTTGAGGCGCCGTCAAACCCGTCGCTCAAATCATTGACCCTTAAGGTTTCGTGGCTATTTAAGGACCGTCTTTTGTCGTAATATTTGAAATTGTCTTAAAGAGCAGCAGAGTTTGATAATGGATGAAAATGTTTGTTGCCACCATTTCGTAAATATTTAGAGCAGAGTACGAAAAGGAAGAATAAAAAGGAAAAGTAGGAGAAGCAGAAGGAAGAGAAGGAGAAGGAAGAGAAGAGGTGCAGAAGGAGAAGTAATAATAATAACAATAATAATAATAATCACAATAATAATAATAATAATTTATTTATTCTGAGCACCCTGGCTGGGACATCGCCAAAGACGGGATTCTCATTAAGTTAAAAACAACTGTGGGTCAAGGTACCTTAAAGTACAAATTAAAATATAGAGCTTTGTCAAGATATTTACATTGGGATGTATCCAGACGGACGACTGACATTGGCTAAATTACAACATTCCCCTTGGCTAAATCCAGGGGATAACAATGAAATCTTCCAATTACAAAAGATCTTACTCAATCTGGGAATCGAATCATTATACAACCAATCATCTACCAACCATCACACCAGGCAAGCAAACCGTTTTTAATGTTAAAATAATTGACTTAAAGCAATAGTGCCATTTTAAGGCAATTGCAGCTATTTTTTCTTCGACCACTAGACATCATTAGCGTTCAGAAATGTGCTAACCAACTTTCAGTGAAAGTGAGTGAGAGAGAAAGAGAGAGAGAGAAATAGAAATTAAAAAAGAGAAGGGGAAGAAAAAAGCGGAGAGAGGGAAAGTACAGGAAGGAGGCAACAAGAACTGAATGTCAAATTCCTTTTAAAAATACGCATTCTAACTGAGAATAATATAGTTCATATCTTTTTGTTAATAAACCGCCTCACTGTGTGGAGATTGCTTGTATTACAGCTATATATCAAAGTACAGAGTACTTTTTCAAGATGAAAATCAAATAACACAACAATTACAGCGCGTCTCCTGGAATATCATGTCTGTGTAAAGAAAAGTGCAGCGGTTTTTGAAAGCTCCTAGATTGAAATATAAAACGTGTTTGAGTTGTTAAGTGTATTGATTCAGTTTCATCATCAACAAGTACTGGATGGAGGAGAAATTGTACTTTCTGTGTAAGTACAATTTCTAAAGGTAAATTTGATGTCCGTTATGTCACGAACACAATGATTGCTCTTAAGAACGGTGTTGAGTGTTTATAAACACTTCCCATGTTGTATTGATATTTGCATCGCGGGACTATTAGTGTTTATTAACAATTTACAAGAGGAGTTGGTCACTTTCTTATGAAGATATTTGATAAGTTGTTGGATATTCGGCATTTGTATGACATCAATTGCTTTCTATATAGGTGATGCAGACTCCAAAGACTAGACTTAGTCTTGCAAAATCATAAACTTCTTGATACAGATCTATTAAGGAGCTGTCATTATATTACGTCAGGGGGAATATAAGCATTCAACGTTTTCCCTTCGCTTCCGTTCAAATATTTAAAATTTCACGTTTCCTTCTCTTTTTGATGAACATTTTCATGTTCCCCCTTTCGCTCACAAAAAAACTGTTTCGTACTTCTCTCAAACCTTTCATTCCCCCCATCCCCTGGCGTTAATAATGACCCCCTCGCTTTTTAATAGATTAGCCTCGCAAACCAACAATTTCTTTTAATTTTCTTGATTTGCTTCGCCAAAAACAGTCTGTCATATTACATACTGTCGTATGTGATATGACAGTCTGTCATATTACATACTGTCGTATGTGACACACATTCACTCACAATATGTGACATACGACATTATATGATATGCTAAAAACATTGGTCACATCATATGCTGTCGTTTTGAATTCTTTGAGTGTTTAACTGAATTAAGCATGATTATACCTGGCCCTGCGCTACAAAATGACAATGTTCTGAAATTTGACGTCACCTAATAGCTCAGATTTAATTGGTTAGGAATTTTGACCCATGCAATTAAAACAGCTTATCACTGTTTCACAAAGTGTCGCATCTGATGTGCCATTCGCCAACACGTATTTGACAGAGTGCCGTATGTTACCGTTTGTTAACAAATTTTGGTTGAATCTTTCAAATTTGAATTCTTAGTTGGTCACACGAACCCAAGCTACCATATCACTCATACTAAAACCAGGAAAGGATCATAGGCACACCACAAAATGGCGCCCCATGACACTATTAAAATGACAAATTAGGTGCAAAAGATATTGTAAAAAAAAAATAAAATAAACCCGGAGAAAGTGTTGCCACACAAACTTACCAATAGGAAAAAAAAAATCAAACAGCATTCGCTCAATGGCGATACATTAAGATATTCGTTCAGTTGAATATATCATAAAATTGTCTAAGTACAAGAGAATTCTTGGCATGTTGTTATTGCAGATCTGGAGAGGAATTCGATTCAATATTCTATTACCTCTGCTGCCCATTATTGAAAATGCAGCATTCTGATTGGTCAGTTACTGCCCATTATTCTGCAATAAAGGGTCGCGGAATGCATTTTCTCATTATATCACGCTGTTTTCAGTAATAGAATAGAAATAAAAAAGGGTTTGCAAGTATTATTTATGCTCATAAGGGGTATCCTCGGCCGGAAAAAAATAAAATAATGGACTCGGCTGCGCCTCGTCCATTATTTATTTTTCCGACCTCGGACACATTATTCGCCCATAAAGGATACTGCATCACCCTTTATTTCTTAAGTATACAAATACCCTGGGTTTCCAGTCCCCGAAGGCAAGTATTTTACACTATTTTCACGGATATAGTGCAGTCAATATTTCTTTTAAATATAACGTATAAAACTATTATACTACAAACCGAGACATCATCTCAATCTACCGCGAGAGCACGAAAGTCAGGAATCGATGGTAATTATGACACAGTAGTTGGGTCATTTGTAGCAATTCCGTGACCGTGGAGAGCAGAGCATCATTTCTCAGTGGATTTGTCTTCTATGAAGGTTAATGAACAAGTTTAGTGGGGGTGCGCCTCGTGAAAGTGTGGGCGGAATCCAGGAGGGGGAAAATTCATAATACAGGGGTCAAAATTGGAAAATGCTTGGATTGTTGGGAAAAAGCTAACCAAAGTGTTCTTCTTGTTACAAGGATTAAAAAATGTTTGTACTACCTACAAGGTATGGTTACTGAGGTATGAGACAAAATTTGTCAAATGTCAAAGGTCATCACCAAAGGTTAAATCTTGAATATTGCACCGATTTCTTTAAAATGGTCTCAAATTGTTAACCTTTCGACAGAGATTGCAACAAAAGTAGTTGACACTCTCATTTGGTATTTGTTTATCGAGATAAATGACAAAACAAGGTCAACCAACATTGACTATATTGATCTCCAATATTTAAAAATAGGTAGACAGTGCAATCATGTTTTTTGTTGCAGTCTCTGAGGAAGATGAACAATTTTGAGCGCATTTTTAAAGAAATCGGAGCAATATTTAAGATTTACCTTTCGTGATGACCTTTGTGATATTTGACGTTGTTTTTGTGGTTATAATCTCCATAACCATAGTGTAAGTAGTACAACCTATACGTTTTTTAAACCTTTTAACAAGACGAACACATTTGGGTTACTTTTAACAGCAATCCAATCATTTTGTTATTTTTGACCATGTATTATGAATTTCCCCCTCCTGGATTCCGCCCACACTTTCACTGACGCGCCACCCGCGACATTTGTTCATTAACCGTCATAGAAGACAATCCACTGAGAAATGATACCCTGCTCTCCACGTCCCGGAATGCTCCAATGACCCATTACAGAGAAATAAGGTTTGCTCTAAAAATTGTACTATTGCCCTTGCGTGACGTCATCACAGGGAAATAGTATATATGAATTTTTATGTATGCGATTAGTATCCACCATCAAGTTTCAAGTGAAGGCTAACCAATCCTATTCCATTTTTCCCATCTCTTATCACTTCAGTCATGCAAGTGAATGGATTTGTTTGAAACTTGGTCCCAACCTCACCTTGTCCCATTTGGCAAAACAATGATTACTCTTTTTTTTTTTTTGAAAACTCGTTTACCCCTGACCGCGGCACATGAACAAATTACCTTTCGTTGGAAATAGGAGATCTGTGGCTTTAAGATGGCATTAACTATTTTGATGTAATTTTAAAACACAATTACCACAAAAATTGGTGTAAGAAGTTTTGTTTCAGTTTTATTGATACTGCCCTGTATAGAGCACGCATCATTTTGTTTCAAGCACTAAGTCCTATTGCCTCGTCTCCACATACAAATTTCACGGTTTATTATTTTCCGGCCTTTTATGGTAGCTTAGGAAACTCTATGGGGGACTCCCCGCATTTCGTTGGGCTGTTGGCTGATGTATGTGGAAATCACCGCCACTTTTTTGTTGAGGAGAGTTTCAGGGAATCAACCTAATCAATCAGCGTTTCGTTGACTGAATGTGTTCACGTTTTAAGTAAGGATCAAGATTTACATCTCAGAAATCCAATATGGCTTTGAGCTGTATAAAAGGTTGTCACCTCTGTTTCAAAGGTGGTGCAGATGCATTCGAAAGTTCAATGAAATTGCACTGAAAACACTTTAATTTGATAGAGGAACGCACAAGCGTGTTTGTGTTATGTCGGCTTGTTTTCGACTGATGCCGTAGGCATTCCTTGACATTAGGCCCCTCGCAAACACTGCTTCCGTTTTCAAATCACGTAGAAACCCTCTGGCTAGGCTGGTTTTAGGACACTTAAATTCTACTTCGGATATAGCACTTGTTTGTTTCGAAATTCGATGACCAACGTCTCAAAACAAACAAAACTAAAAACATCTAACGTATTGAAGAACACACGTATAAAACAAATCGCTGGCAATGTATAGCTTAAGGGTATTAATGCTTTGCTCTGTAATTTGGTAACTTGGGGCCAATTATTGGAATTTCGTGTATTGATCTTGCAGGAAATGTTCAGAACGTGAAGGAAATACATACATTTCTGTCAATCCGGCAAACCGCGCTCCAAGATGAAAGCATTCCCATTGCCCATTTGCATAAAACCGCCAAAATATTTAACCCACGATGACATGAACAATTTTAGACTTCTAGAAGAATACAATAGTCATGATTTAGCTAATTTTTTTACCCCTGTATAAAACTTTACCCCTTATCTCAATTAGCACATGGGGACTTTGGGGACTTTTGATTGGTCTTTGATGATAACAGGTGTAGTGAGGCATCTAAGTATCCAGGATACTTAAGATGTGTTTGTCTTCTAATTTAGACGTGATTTAGTTAATTTTGTTTATCGTATCGTGCCCTTAAGCGCATAACCAAAGGTTGGTTCCGGTTTTCGTTTCACGTTATCCCTCCTGGCACGTGTAGACTGTCATATAGCATTTATGAATGCCTGCAACAGCCCTTTACCGCAGCGAAGGAAACAGCTGATAAGGATAGGTTGCAACATACTTCCAGCGTCTTTTTAATAATATCAACTAATTATACATACTTGTGCCACACCCCATCAAATCTCGTATTGCCCTATTTCTCGTTCCTAATTGTCCATCACAATGTGCCAAGACCTGCACCCCCACCCGTGTCGTCCTGTTCCATTCAAAATAATTTGGACATCTCTCATGTTGCATAGGTCTGGTGATGCGCAGGCCCATAGGCGTCATGGACTAAGACCTATGAGTAGCAGGGGCGGCGCCAGGGTAAAAATCTTTGATTAAAACAGTATATTATAATAATTAACAAAAAAAATCAAATAAAGTACTTTTAGAAACAGCGCTTTACAATTTCGGTATCTGTTCATGAGATTATAAGATCAAAAAAACAATTCTAAATCTAAAGACAGTTGTTAAATATTCTTGTGTTGTGCTGTTCAGTAACACATACGTTTGAGACACATGCAATGAGTGGTCCAAACTTAAAGAATTCATTACTGGTACCGGTAGTTTTTCCCTTTCTTATAGATTCATCAATAATGCACGCCGAGTAGCAAAGAAGAAGAACCACCCCGGTTGCGGAGTGAACCTTCTTCGCCGATAGACTCGTACAATCCACTGCGGCACGACAGGTCCATTTTCTCTTCTCATATTAATATAATTTTTGCTTTCGTTTTAAACCTCTAAGACCAAGGGTCTCGAAACAAAATTGTCTTCAAATTAGACCAAGAGGTGTTTTAATTGCTTGGAATTCCAAGTCTAAGTCATCTTTCATTTCTTTCTTACCTTTGCCCTTGGCTATGTTTAAAATAATTGTATTTGACTTAGCTTGATATAGATTAGCGCCGTGTAGATTCCACACACTAAAGAGATCTGGTCTGGCACCCCTCTGGCCGAAAAGTGTTTGGGAAAGTGAAAAAGGTAAAAAAAGTGACGGGTTAAATAAAATTGAAAAATAGTAGAAACTGGAACTTCCTGGCCATATTTGTGTTAGAAAATTATTTTAAAGTAAAGATAAAAAATCAGCACAATAACAAGACAAAATTGTGTGAGGCTTACTATGAGTGTATTACCGTACTAATTTTAACACCACCCCATAGGATATTTCGACAAGAAGCCACAGTTCAGAGGGGATCGGCACTCATCGTTGTATTCATGCTTCAGTAGATCGAAAACTCCGTGGTCAACTTATACCTGGATTCTCTGCTGAATGGATGCGAGGTCTAGTAGTCCAAGGTAATGCCTATTTAAGGCAACTGAGTCGCTTCGTTAATGAGAAATTTAGTTGAATTAGGGTTTTTTGTACTAAAACCAATGGCAATTTATTTGGGGTGTGCAACCTATAGGTTAGTGCAGGGCTAGATTAAGGAAAATGCTAGACAAAAACCATTGCAGAGGCGTTTTCTAGTCGTACTCCAATCAGGTTTTCACATTACTATGTTTACAGATGGTATGCAAGAATTACGCGGTGCGTGATTAAGAAAGCCCGGCCAACCGTGGTTTAATCACATTTTGTTAAAAATATTGCCAAAATGAGCGTTTCATGGTCTTAGCCACTTTACCGTAGCTGGCATCTTACCATGGTATGGATCCAAAGCCCCCAAAAAAAAAAAAAAAAAACAAAAAAACAGCTTATGGTAAATTTGAAATTAAAAATGCTAAAAATGACACTTCCTGTTGAAATCTGATTAATTTTATCGCTAATTCAACAACAATCTTGTCATCAAATAGGTCACTAAGCGATACATCATTAGGCCCATTACTTTTATGTGGCAATAACCCAAATGTTATATTTAGCAGTGGCTTATGAATTTTGTTCCAATGTCTGTGTTTATCGTGTGCAAAATTTCTTAACACATGATCTTTAATCGCAATGCATCTAATTCTTCCTCTCATGGTTTAGGTATGGCAAGCGTTTATGATGGGTTTATATTATTTTATTTTTTAAGGTTATTTTTTCATGGTGTTGCGTAGCCTTACTGTTTGTTAATGCCTTCAATTAAGTCATGCAATCTGGCAGTTACGTCACATTTCCCTATTCACTGTGCACCACAGTGCATTCAATAGGCCTATGACCTGTCACGCGTATTCTGTGCTTTAACGCATAGGACATTAGAAAACTCATGTCGTTGCGAGGAAAGTGCTCAAGGGATTTCTTCGTAGAAGCTCTAATTGTAGAATATATCATCATAACATTATGTAAATTTATTATATAGAACATTCAGAAAAATCCGAAAATGGTTAATAAGAGTGGTAGTTTGGTAGGGATAATGCAAACACTATGGCAAAAATCACAGTGATTGCTGGTGCAATCTGTAAGGTGGTGTAATTGGGTTGACATACGGTACTGGAAAAAATATTCCGGAAACGACCATTCTAAACAAGGCTCCCACATGTGTAAAACAGGCCTACTCGCCAATGTTCATCCACACGTGTGTGGGTAATCATAATCAATAGCATGTCATATCAGTGATTGGATGGTGCCCTGTGAAGTGTGATTCATTTACATACGATCAAACTTATGAATGGATTCATGTCACAATGATTCGGTTTTTGGGTGGGTAAAAGGTCGAGGCCCGTTACAGTGGACACAACTGCACTTGGTGATTTTAATAAATCCGGACTCGATTGATTGATTGATTGAAGGAGAAGCATTTTTCGGATTTTTTCGAGTTACCAATTTAGGTAGTTAAACAATCTTAACGTTCATTGAAGAACAAAAAAGGGGCTCTGTAAAACAGAAAAAAAGTTCTTCAAGAACCAAAAATGGACTGTTGTGTACTTCTCGCCATTCTTACGGGTAATTAGTTATTGGAAAGTTCTACAATAATAGGAATTTCCAACACAGAGAGGTAGCTAATTTTAGTGGAGAGCAATTTTAATTAAGAGTTTTGAAATCATCGGGGTATTTTACAGTAACCAAGTAGCTCACACGCCATTAAAGATGGCAATTACATATGAATTTTTATGCACGCACTACTCGATCACTCAACACCCGAAAAGATTTGAGAATACGGGTGACTGAAAAAGTAAACGGATATATATCTCGTGAAATGGTATCGCACCTAAACCGTGCGAGACTGCATTTTTAATACAGCTGGAAATAAAGTTACATTGTAATAATGAAGTAATTAAATAATACTATAATTAACACTAATACCATTATCTTTTAACAATGTTTGAATTCTATACCCTTGGGTTTATTTTGATATAATGTATTTTGATCTTTTATATTACGCGTATATTATATTCTGTATCAACATTCGTTGAAGGACTGCTTTTTAATTAAATAACCTTAACTCTCTCTGAGGGGTAAAAGTCTTACAGACAATTATAAGCAATGACTATCTTTCCACTAAGTGTCCAGGAGGTATTATCAGCAATTCAACAAACAATTGCCTCTAAGTGTGGTCAGGATGGTTAGGGTTGTTAAGGGGTTACTCTAGGATGATTAAGTGGAGTACATCTGTGATCGCCTACTTTAAGAAAACCAAGAAGTAGCACTAAATAAAAGCACCACGAGATAGGGCTTCAAGCTCCTTATTACAAGTGTTTGTATGGATCCTCTCTCAAAAACATTTAATTTTAATTTTGAAAGACTTTAAGGAGTGGTATTTTGGTAGATGTATTGTGAAAATAATAATGTGCGAAAAAGTATTTCTTTCATGAGAAGGTAATGGTACAAGGTATGCAATAAAGCCAATGGAACGTTGACATCAAAGGCTTTTTTGTTCAGTTACCAATTGCACTCAATAACAAAACAATAAATTAAAAAATCAAAAACGATTGAGTTTGCTGGTACTAAAATTCGCAATTGCCTATTGCTATTCTCATTTTTATATCAATTGATACCTGTAACATCATTACATAATCTACTTTGTTCCAAAGACCTTATTTGTTGCCTTCTCCTTCTGCAATAGATTTCCATCAATATATATTTTTGGGGAAAATAGGAGGCTAGGAGCATTGTGGGAAGTTTGGTAATCATTGTTTAATCTCTGTTTTAAAAAATAGGCGATCACTGAGGCTCTCTAATGAGGGTTCATTCTCCATGGCAGACGTCGCCGGCGCTAGCCTTTCGAACATTGCTTTTCACGCAACGCGTATATTAATACATCTGGCGCGCAAAGCATGTGTTCGAAAGGCTAAGTAAACCTAGTCCAACCCATTTTTTGTACTAGTCTTGCGCGGGGGGCCCGTCTGTGCGAGTCTGTTTGTATTGCTGTTCATGAAACACACAGAATATGCCAACTCTTATGGTTGATCCATAATGGACTGCGTCCTAGATTGGACTCACTCAGAAGATGATTTACACAAATTCCATAAAGCATCTCACTGTCTTACTTTACCGTATAAACAAATGTCGTACTTAAAAGGCTCAAGAGGTTTAAGAATCACATTGAATATCATAATCGCGCTAAAGTTCTTTAAAAGTATTTGCGTTTTATAGGCTAAATGAGTGTAAAAGTCTTGTGTGTATTATCAAGAAGAGGATCCCTTGTGGATCACATGACCTCAATGAGGTGAAATTCACAAAACCGTGCATGTTGGGTGATTTAGTACATCCTATAGAATCGCGTAGGATTGGATCCGGTATGGAAGTAGATATAGTCCGCCGGGAAGCCCTAGTGGAGACCCCTAGACGACAACGGAATAAACTTGAAATTAATGTTGCGTGAAGAGCAACTGAATCGAGTGCCCTAGTCTTTACCGTTATAGGTGGACAATGAGACCGGTGACTATAAAAACTTCTACACCGTACGGTACCATCCAAGCTAGGTACTCTTTTTATAGTTTTAATTAAAAAATAGTGTTTTTTTCTGGAATCGGGTCACATCAGAGCAGTATGCTTTGATGGACATCATACAAGTAGAGCTCAATCATGTGGTTTTATTCCAGTTTTTGGATTGGTTTCTCACAGATCGTAATGATAATAGATTATCCACTTAGCTTTGGCGAAAAACCATATATTAAAAGTGGATAAGTGGGCTCAAGTAGACCAAAACATGTAATAGCTCTTCGGTAATTAATTTTTCTATATGATGCTAAACAAGTGGTCGGTGAAGTAGGATACAGCAATTACGATGAGGATAAAACTGAACTTATAACAGTCAAAAGAGAAGAAAACCCCCAAACATGACCCATAAGAAATGCAACGTTATTAGAAAAAGAGTGAAAACTCTTAGAATTCTTTAAAACAAAAAGTCACACAGGATCGTATGATATGCCTCAGTAATTTTAGCATGAAATTGAAAACCACACTTTTTAGTGGTTAAAAGGTATGCCAAAATGTGAGGCCGCATTGATAAAGAATGTATGAAGGCCTGGGTGAAAGAAATCAAGTCTGTACGGAATAAAGCCTATAAACATATCCAACTCCATTCACGTCTATACAGATTCTATTGATCATTTAGTGCTGAAATTACATGAAGGAGTAACCGATAAAGGGTTTGGCCCAACGGGGTATTGCGGATTACAATCTCAATCAATCAATCAAACAAGTTATTTCCACGCAAAATCTACTGTGAGTAGGTACGGGAATCTATACAAAAGGAAAATAAGGATGTGGAGGCGATGTGGATACCACCATAAACGCAGAGCGTAATTAGTTGTGGTAACCAAAAAAAAATGTTTAAAAGAGGAAACAAACCTCGAAAATACACACAGGATACATAGCCATCCCCCCCCTCTACCCCCCCCCCCCCCCCCCGGAATGCCTCCCCTCTGAAATCCAATCACTCTCGATCTCATAAACCCATCCATTTCCCCTGCCCAGATAAAAGGCAAAGTAACATTTTTCTCTTTCAAAACGGTTGTGAGTTGGAGAGTTACTTCAGAATTTTGTTGTATGAATATCGGTGAGACCTCAGAGAGGTGTTTTGAATCAATTCTAATATGCATTACAACGTGTATATAGAGGGGATAAAACGTATCAAGAAGTGATTCTAGACATTCTGTTTTATTCATTGTTCACAAATTTGAGTTGATCCCGATCATGCGGTTTTGTGTTATGAACACTGACTTGTTTCCCACGGTCCCTGTAGACCCACTGTGCTGTAATTTCTGTTCGTTTACGGATAGATTATACAAAAATGCTAAGTTTTATAGATACGTTCGGATTTACACGAAAGATTAGGTACACGTAGATTACTAGGCCAAGGCTACCTAACGTTTTAGGTCAATTCGGGGCCCGAGGTTGTGGATCACGAAATGCCCCTTTAAAAATCACAGACATTCGTGATCACGCAAAGAACATTCTCTTTTTAAAGTACTATCAAATTGTGCTAAATGAGCGTAGATGTCAGGGTTTTTACTTGTTTAAGAATAAATTTATGTGGGATCACGTGACCATTAATTGAAATGAAATTTCCCAAAACCAGTGCATTGTGGATGGACTCCAATAGCCCTCTGGGTAGACTAGACATGTACTCCCAAGTCATAACTAGTTTCCTGCCATAAGTCACTAGAGTTTTCATGTACATAACTATATTCTTTAAATAATTGTATTTCACCTTAAAACTGAAGCCATTTTGAATTTTCAGCAGTTTTTGAGAGAATCGTTGCCTATATTTAGTTAGTAATCAACATTTTTGAATTTTCAGCAGTTTTTGAGAAATCGTGTTGCTAATTTCGTTTAGTAATCAACATTTGGAAATTAATTGTAATATACACCACTTGCACAACAGTTAAAGTGCTATACAACTGTATTAACGAAAATGGTAGCCTGAAAATTCTGGAGCTTGAATTTTTAGCCGCCATTTTGAGAAACAATGATAGGCCCTATAGATTTCTTGAAGTATCTCAACAGTAAGTTAACAATGTATCATTTAAAAGATTTCCTCGCTTTAGTCGTTAAAAAGTATCGTATATTTCCCCTAAAATACATGTGAAACAAACTTTTCCTTTCTCTTTCTCATTCACTCGCAAGTTCCTGGGAAAAATATGAACACGCGCGAACAATACACTATGCAAAATCTGAAAATGGGAGAAAAAGTTCCGCATAACCTTATCATACCTTTACTGATTCAGTGCTATTTAAGGTGCTTGTTCCGACGTCTTTTGGACCCCCCTGATTTAACCGGAAGTATGTAAAATTATGATATCAGATGAAAGGCCGTATTTTTTCCTCATCATGTGCATCTGACATTTCACATCAGCTTTCAAATCCATTCTTTCTCAAGATACCTATAAAAACTACCGTTTTTTTATGGTTCACCTCAATATTAAAGCACAGTAGTGAATGGGCGTTCACTATGCATTATCGCGTCTAGCTCAAATCACAGTTTATTTTCCCACGGTGCTTGATGGTCATTGTGTACAGGTATCAGGCTCTCATAAGTAGAGAACACGATCATGAGACAAAATCGACGCAACTTTACGCAATAAGAGCGTATTAAAAAGAAACGCAATTTCACATTTTGTGCAAAAGTGACCATAAAAGGGTGCTTTGACTAATAAATCTTCCAAGCTAAGCTCAATGAATTTGGATAAAAACAAATGTTCTTACAAGAAACAACTCAGTAAAAGGTATAATTCGCTGACTTGGTGACAGATACAGCACATGTAAAGGTCCTTTATTTTCCGCCAATGTACTTGACGTTAAATCCCTAAATTATTTTTGAAAAGACGAATCTAGTCTTTTTCAGGGTTCATTTTGCAAATGACCCCCTTTTTTATGTTAATTGTAAAATGTCCTGGAAGTCCGTACAGTGTATGTGATTGCAATTTTGGGGAGTTTTTTTTCTGAGACTATTAACCATTTGAAGGTGGTGCAACAATGGAGATATCCATGTTATTCATTATTGCTTCAATGTACTTTTTCATAGTTGAGACACTAATAGATTTTTTTTTCACACCCTTTACAGAAATGTCTTAAAAATAAAATAATTGAAACCAAAAGGTAATTTTGATTGCTTATTTTCAATATCACACATCTATACGTCTAATATTTCGATATTTTGCTTACATGCGATTCCTTGGAATGGATTTAGTATTCTGCCAGCACATCCTTCAACATGACTTTATTCAGTTGAGGTTATGAGCAATTGCCTTTTTCTCACGGCCGCCATAAGCACTGAACTGTAAGATCTGTCCGTTTACCGGCAGAAATACAAAATTGCTAATTCTTACAGATACGACCGAATTGCACGTAAGACTAGGCACACGTGGATTAATAACGCTAACGGTTTTCAGATGATATAAACTCCTCACTTTTTTGAGGTTTGCGCGGAGACGAGGTTGTGGATCACGAACTGCACCCCCTAAAACTGTTCATAGCTTATTCTTCCACTGGTTGGATTTAATATCTGTGAGCAATACCAACATGTCAAAATCTAAACAATTCGAGAACTATTCCGATGTCTTAAATCAACCAGATATCTTATCACTATTAGCAATGGGATTGTCATTTTATGCAAAATATACAAAAATATTTCTTCCAACTCAAAAAAAGTACAACGACCGCTGAATTTGCGAATAACAAAATTGCCATACACTGAGTACAGAAAAACTAAGGTTAAACGTTATCTACCTGTTTCTGGTTATGACACTTAAAGCCCCCTTTGACTAAATACACTCTCACTTTGAGATTTGCTTTTTGATAATAGAAAAAGATCTATCATGTATAACAGAACAGCTTGTAGCTTTTTCTGGTTGAATCTTTGCAAAGTGACCCTTTTTCTAATCGTCATTTTAAACACAAGAAAGTGTTTTTACATGGCGCATTATAGATACATATATTGGATCATCTTCCTTGCAAGTATAACCATTTTAAGTTGATAGTTCTGAAGTAATCCATTTCCTATATAAATCCATTTACGTAATATGCAGAGGAGAAAATTTACTGGCAGTGCTTGAGCCAATGTAAAATATGTGTTTGTTTGTTTTGTAATTTATGATTGCTCTTCTCTAGTTTCTTACTCGTCTGTACTTTCCTATTGTTTTGAATAATGAACATAATAATGATGACGTCATCAAAAGGCAAACCGGAGAGCAAGTGACAAAAGTAGCCCGAGTTCTCGTTGACACCATATGATGGTTTAGGGCACGAACGGCTACATCTGCAATAGCTGCAATTTGTCAGTTGTGTTCTTACTTAAGGTTATACCTGCCAAAATATAACATCTGGCAGCTATTGCAGATGGGGGCCTTTTTGCCTAACCCTCGATTGGCGACAAACTGTAAATATGTTCCTTCTTGATTCATATTTATTCCATTTAAAACAGAACGATTACATCAACAACAGACTGAAATGAAGCGTTGCACTCATTCCTTTATACTCAAGTGGTTTGGACTATCTCATA
The DNA here is from genome assembly GCA_023653785.1 of Ophioderma brevispina. Classification (NCBI taxonomy): domain Eukaryota; kingdom Metazoa; phylum Echinodermata; class Ophiuroidea; order Amphilepidida; family Ophiodermatidae; genus Ophioderma; species Ophioderma brevispina. The sequence continues at coordinate 85,273 of JAMKCH010068251.1, forward strand.
AAAAGAACTTCCAGTGTTCTATAAAAAACGCTCGAGTCTTTACACCTCTAATGTTAGCCATGATCTTTATTTGGACTCGGTGTCTCTGTTAGAAGTTCGCTAGGGACCTTAACTGCGTCATTGAACTAAAATTTAGAACTCATATAGAATTACCTTGACTTTCATGGCTGCGTGTTTCGCAGAAAGAGCTCCGTAAAGTTTGTGAACTGCTACCTCCGTGTAGTATTATACAAAACATATGTACCGCAGTAATTGGGGTTAAATTTAATTCACTTATAACAATTAATTCCACCACAGAATCCACTAGCAACTTTGCCTAGTAATGATTCCACAATTGAAGTTGTTACTGACTTTATTCAACAATTTTATGATTAGGAATGTGGATAAGAAAAGACACGTAAATTTTATGCATCTATAGTATAGAAGGTATTTACCATCCAATAATTATTTTCCCCACTTTCCCCAAAATGAAAAGTCTGGACTATGCCACTTATTGTTAGAATCAAGTGAAATGTTTATTTGGTTTATTTCCTGGTCCTTTTAGAACTAGGGGCAAAGCAAAAGAGGGTAAAAGTCAACTAGATCTCCTTAAAGCGCAACGAGCAGATTTTTAAGGCACCAACATATTGTGTCATAATAGCAATTTAATTAGATTAGACAATCCAATAGACTTCTTACCTGTATTGGGCCTACACAAATGTCTTAAAAGCAGCCAGAAAATGGTGATTTTGATTTGCTTATCTTTCCAATGTTAAAAAATAGGCTGAATTTTGTATTTGCTCCTATCCGAAATTAGAAATTTTACATTGTTTGTACCAAAGAACATTTCTCAGCTTAATCCTCAGATGGGGATATTTTGATTGAAAGCTTACACAGTGCAAACATCAGAATTTCACATTTTTTAGGGACACCTGTTATTTGAATCTCTCCCCATTGAACCTTTAAATGGCTTTCATAGCAGATGGCAAGAAACACCAGTAAGATTAGAAAAAATCATTTTTGTTCCAATCATCTCTCAGTATCTCAAACCCACGTTAAACTGTTTAATTGTGTACAAAACCAGGTGTCTGATGCTTGGCGATACATCATATACCAAAGTTTTTTCCTAGGGTGTTCATATAAGGTAGTCATCCGACACAACCAAATAGGTTTGCACCTCAGTTTCAGTTGAAATTAAATAGTTTGTTTTAAGCACAATTTAGTTCTTGCCTGGGAATTCATTAACATATAAAACGGAATTGTTTTCAAATACGTGAAGTAAATTCACGTATCGCTTTTTCCTGTATAATTGGGTATTTTGACTTGTCGTTCGCATCCTAAAAGTCGTCAGTGTAATGCGTTTATAAAACGGCTGGATGCTAGGCTATTTTACGGAGGGGACTTTCCAATGCAGTCCACAGAGGTCGAGCCGTGGTTACCAACCAAACCAAACTTGACACTTCTCAAGATACGGACTATCCCCATAAACCCATAAAATTCCAAGCTATTATACGTGCATTTTAGAATATTCTACACATTCCAAAGATGTACTTAGTATGAGTAAAACTGCTGAAAGGAAGTTGCATGTCTATCATTTCAAATCAACCCAACCGATTAAGCATCGATTGACCTGTTAACATGAAGGGGTAGTGGTGTACCGCCATGGTGTAGGGCAGAGGGCGGAAGTGGTTCCCCTGGTTGGAATATCGGGACGGAGTAGGATTTTCGTCCTGATTGTTTCAAGGATTGCGGACTAAATTTGAGATAAATTTTGCCCAAATCAATGTAAAGTGGGCTAATTTTCGCCGTTTGGTCCAATTAAGTACTTGTTGGACGACTTGGGAATTGTGCATATAGCCCTGGCTATATTGCCTCGGTATGACACTGATTACAGGCCAGCGTCAGCTTACTTCAACTCCTAGAGTTCATTTGAATCCAATAAACCATTTTAACGTAACGCAGTTAACTTTAGCCCATTTATTATAGATGATTAGCGGTATAAACCGTATTAACGCAACCCATATTTTTGCTTGTAGCATCATAGGGAAATCTTCAGCCAAAATGAGAAAATACAACGTCTATAGTGATACAAAGATCTCATTTTTTAAAGTTTAATTATGCACTCAATCAAAGTCTGAAAAAGGTTTGCCTCAAATCCACTGAGTAGTCAAAATCATCATGGCTTCCAGCTATACGGAAAACACGCTATTCGGCGGCAAGCGTTTGACTAACTAAATTTACACCAAAATCCCAAATTATTTCTAAAAAAAAGATGTAATATTGATGTTGATATTTTATTAAAACACAATGATTAGAACATGCGAAGGTAGGTGGTTAGATTCATGAATACTGCTATATGCATGAATAAATACGTAAAATGTTCAGCCGTATAATTTCAAAATAACTTTCCAGTTCCTTTAAAGCGCCACATGCTTCATATTTCAACCAAAATAGAAAATTTCCCCAATTTGCTCACAAAAAGATAGACAAAGCCCATTTCTTCAAAAAGAACAAAAACGTATTTTTACTCATATACAAAATACTATATCATAGCACATGTAAGGAAGTGATCTATGATGCCAAAGGCATTCCATGATTTTGGCCTTTATGGGAGACGCAACTTGAATTCTTTGTCAACAAATGTGTCAAAATTCACTTATAATATGAATAACATGGTCTCATTCTCATTCTATACCCACGAAGGTGACGGAATGGTAACCAGCTGTGCAGCAAAGAGAATCAACTTGATGTGGATTTTCGGGTTAAACAACTGAACTATATAGAGTGCACGAATAAAACCCACTCCGGATGTGTTTATTACAGAACATTCCGTTTACCACATCAAGGTTAGATTTGAACTTAACAATTTAAGGGAAAGCCAACTCGCATTTTGAAAAGCAATGCAACCATGCAAAAAATTGTTTTACAAAAAAAAGAGGGCGTTCTCTTTTTTAAAATGTGCATGTGTCTCTTTAAAGGCACTATCGGTATAGGTGTTCTAACATACCCTACAAGTGATATAACCAAAAGCAGTCTAATAAGGACAGAATCGGATATTTTAGTCATTAGTGTCCGTACGGACACTTGTTACAACACGTAATTGAATGGAGATTCATATCTTTGAATGCTACAACTGTTTTCCTCCTTTTCTATCAGTTTTTCAGTTGGAAAAATTAACTTATGAGAATTCTATAGACTTATCCTACACTTGTAAGCTATTCCAGCAAATTTCAAATATTTTAACTCTTTCGGGCGGATCACTGATAGTGCCTTTAATATAAAAATTGTTTGATGACAATAACAACAATCACGTACGTTGGTGTGGTTTAATCATCTTGTGTCCAACGGTACGTTACATTATGAGTAAAACATGCATGGAGAGATTTCGGCAACTTGCACGTATTTGACGTAATTTTCATCTCGATACCGGCTCATGCTTATTGTCAATTTCTCAGTGTCGTGTACAAGCATATTTGGGTCATTGAACTACGCTAGTATAATCGAGAATATTATAAGACTTTGTTATTGTGAGAGGTTTTACTTGCCTCAACTATTGCATGCACCCTCACGTATGTAATTATACATTTCGCCCCTGGTGGGAGAAAAGAATGTTCAAGTTAACATTACAAAACATACGTCGTGTACATGACATTCTGTATCGTATTGTAATAAGATAATAATGTTCCATTTTGGAATATTTGTCAAGTGCATTGACAATTCCAATGATTCTGCACGTCATACATCATACGACATTTCAAACGTCAGGAACTTCGACAATAAAGTGTTTATATTTTCAGACACATTACAACCAAAGATACAGGGTACTTGATGATACTTATTTGAAAAAGAAAACCGTCAGTGACTTTGCAAATAATATTTGTGCATATTTTTTAGTTTTGCTTAAAGGAAGGCAAGAACATTTACAAAAAGGCGTACCCTAATTATTTTAGAAACAGGAATGTTTGCATATTGCTTTAAATCACATCTGAAGTGAATAAGCCGAAAACGCCATCGTTTTGTTATAAAATTACGATACTTTTCCTAGCATGCTACCATATAGGGCGATTAGGATAGCAGGTATAGGCCCAAACTTAGTTTTGGTATTTTTTAAAAACTTTCTTTTTGTCATATAAACCTTTGAAAAGTCTTCGGTAGATGTTCTACTTTACAACCAATCAAGTGTAGATTTAGAAAGATTTGTTTCCTAGAAAATCTCCTTATGTCTCTTTGAAAGTTCGACAAATGAAAAGTTGTAGTCGGAAGGCGCCCTCATTAGAGATCGATGTGAAGTTGATGTGAAGTTGCGTATTATTGCAATTTATTACTGAATAATAGACCAGGGTCTAGTTGAAGAATTCACCTAATGCCACCTTGGCACTTTTGGAAAATTGGAGGTTATTGAGGTCACAGGTCACATAAGAAGTGAAGAAATGAAAATATGAAGTATCACAAATTCTTCCTTATGTTCACAAGGAAAAAAATTAAACGATGTGTATCAAAATAGTTCCAAAATAAAACAACTTTTACAAGGGCCAAATTTTCAAAATTTCCAAACAAAAGTAGTCGCATATTATCTGTCTTAACACAAGAATTTAGAAAAGGTATATATCGTTTGCTATAACTAAGAATGTCACCTTGAGGTATGGTTAAACTTAAACAACCTTGTTTAAATCGCCTTGAACATTATTTACGTCATAAGATTAAATATGAATTCTGTGGGATATAGCAAAACTATTCCTTTTTTGACTAATAGAATGAGGCTATTCTATTAAACATTGACGCATTTAAAAAATAGACCACTGTAGAAAAGATGTGCTATTTTAGTTGACCTATTTTGACCTATACTTTGTTAATTAGGCATTTGGCTGGTGGAAGCATTTGTGACATTAATTGAAGCATTTTAGAAATTAAATCCCTTATGTGATCTTTGACCTCGATAATTCAAATGTCCAGGTGGTACCAAGATGGCAACCGTGGATTCATCAACTGAGCACCTATAAGTCTATTATCTTCGTCCATAGTGATTCATTACGTTTCGACCAGCCAAAATAGTATAGGTCCTACTTCGCCGTAGAGTTGTGAATCACGGAGTAATTAATGTGGCGGAATGTGCAACTGACTAGGTTCTTTTTTAATGTCATTGGTCCATTTCGATATTAATCTGAAGAGTGGCATACCGTACGGGTTACAATAAATATTGCAAGTAGCCCATCTAATTTTTTATCAGAGGAACCCATCAAGCAACCCCACAAATACTGGGACCAGTACGAATCCATAATGATCTTGCAAAAGAGTCGGCACAAAATTGTTCGATGGGTTCGGGGCAACATGGACCACTGATTCATATCTTGATGATGTAATTTTGTCATCTTGGGGAGCATGTTGAATAGAAAGGGGGGTGGTAGGTAAATTAAGTAGAGGAACAATTTGTAAAATGTTCACACGAGGTTAAAAGGTGTATAGACATGTTCATCTATCTGGTTCTAAGGATTAAAAATGTATCGTTTCCTATATCTACGACCTTCTGTGTTTGCAAGAAGGCCAAAAACTGTTCAGAGGTCATCTAGGGGGTAAACGGTTATTTGATACCGATGGTTTCAAAATGGTTTCAAGCTGGAATTTACAACAGGAAATATAAATTGACTTCATGTTAATGAGCTCAAAGTTATTAAAGCAGAGGCACAGAGTGCGGATCCCCAACCCCCTTTAGACGCTGTGGGCCTCAGCACTATTCCCCCTCTATATTATATCTCAATGTCAAACAAATCACAAACCTGTATTAGTACATACTATATATGAGCATTGAACAATTTGAGCCCATTTGAGGGCCAATCGTGCATTATATAAATATTTAAGTCGTACTGTGGTTACCAATTGGTCCATATAGCAAACTATACATTTTAATACTTAGAAACAAGATATCTAATACACCATTTAATCCATTTAAAAAAAAGGCAACAAAAAAGTTGAATCATTGAGATTTGGAATAAGCAGGTTAGAGAGGGTAGCCTAGACAACTCATCAAAACATTTCTTGCAGACTCTTTTGGAAGGTCATATATGCAGGTCTAGTGTTACTACCACTGGGACTATATTATTCAGGACCTTGCACTCTGCACATGAGCACGGATTATTTTAATATGTCAGCAAGCGCTTACCATGATAAGTCTAGTGCGGAAGTACATTTTGCACAAGTGCAACAACTAGAGTACCTTGCAAAGCTCTTCATGTTTTGTGTTTTTAATAATTTTTTATTTTTTGACTTGCCTGAACCAAATCATCAATGAAGTCAGAAAAAAAAAGAAAACAGAAAAAAGCCCTTGAGAATTATTACCATAGTGTGTTACCCAGCAGTCTCCTGAGGATAAAAATATCGATTTAGCTTAGGTGTATAACTATATTTGGCCATCGAGTCAATAAAATGACACGCTTAACAGACGTACTGGCGATTGGTGAAGGAATATGCCGTAACATGGACTTGGCAACAGATATGTAAAAAGCACAGGGCCATTACCAAATAGTTAGCGAATCACATCTGATTCGACTTTAATGTATCGATTCACTCTGAGAAACAACACGCACGTGCGAACGTGTAAGTTTTCGTCAAGTCCGTGTTGTGGTCAGCATCATATTGTCGGATATTGGAAAGCTCTGGATGAGGATGTCCCAGAATTAGAACGGCTCGTCATACTGTATGGTGTAGACAGAGGCCATTTGAGTTTAAACACATAAGTACGAGCCATTTGGAGTGGATCTGTTCATTGTTGTTGATGGCCTATTCATCCAATAAACCAAATAAGTTCTAAACCCTCTTCAGTCGTACTGTTCCTGTCTATCTTACCATGTGATGATTGCTTACTTAAAATCACCAAGTTCCAAAATTTCGTGAAGAAGACAGAAATGGCACCTAGTGAGTAATTATGGGGTTTTTTAAAACTCCAAAACGGCCCGTCCATAGAGCTGGAATATTAAAACAGAGGGGAATCGCGTGTATTATGGAATAAGCCCAAGCCCGTAACCGTTTTCTCGCACACACAGCGCGCCGTGTTTGTTGCTGCGTAAACACTCGTGTCGTCACTGTTGAGGAGCAAAGCACAGCATATAAAAACTTGTGCGTCACGCGAGATGTTATCAGTGTTGCATTTCCCCAGTGTTCCATTGTCTGATCGGCCGATTTTTTGCAATAATTTATGCGAAAACCAATCGATTGTGTTGAAGAAACCATGCTTCTAAAAAGATTCCGGCATCCCTATCACAAAAAGTCTCCCGAGGACCCCTGTTAATTTGCTTAGGAAAAGAGATATTTTGAGTCCGTGAGATAGCATGTTCGGGGCGCAGTGTTGCTGTTGTTTTCAATCACTAAGTTGTGACGAAAGTAAAAATACTCGTCACGTGTCTCATAAAGACTGTATAAGGACTTTCCAAATACGACAATACGGTTTCAACCAAATATGGTGGTGGCCCAAAAACTATGTTAATGAAGTGCGTATGATCATTATACTACTTGGGGCACCTTGATTTGGTTACGCTTGTTTCGGGAGGAATCTTCGGGTCTGGGTTATATTTACGTCGTGTGCCCGGTCCAAAAAAAGAACTAGAGCTTAAAATACCCTATGTCTCCAGATATAGAGGGAAACCTTCCATGCTCCCCCCCCCCCCCCCATAAAATCTAGTAGACTGCAAAAACTCCTGGAAGTCCTGTATCTTTGACTGTGATATAAGTCAGTAAAAAATGAGGCGCTTAATTAAATTGATGCAACAGGCATCTTGCACATTACCCAACGGTAGTTACTTGAAGGTTTAGCCCAGGTAAGTGAAAAGAGTTTACGCTGACAAGCAGGACGAACTCATCGGATGGCTAACTGACCATTTCCAATTTTTCATTACCAAATCATTCCGAGGATTGATTAAGTACAACTATCCAGCCACTGGTACCACCCGTTCATTTAGAAAAGTCTATCCAAAATTTTTATAATCATTTAAATCTGTCGAGTGGAAGTTTGTTAATGGATTTAAATTCAAAATACAAAAACCTTTAATTAACATGATTAAAATAAAAATTTCTCCAAATTACACACATTTACGTCCCATCTAAAACGCGTAGTTCCTAAGTCCCGTAATCATCGCATTCCTGTAAACCATGGATTACGCCAACAATAACTAAATCTATACATTTTAGTAAGGAGAAGATTAACGCCAAATATGTGGCCCATCCAACTTTAGATAATAAGATCAAATTCACTACTTATCGTAAAGATTAACTACTTATTAAGAAGTCGAAAAAGATTACTACACCAACCAACTAGAACCGTTAAAAATAACACTAAAATCACCTGGAAACATTTTGTAAATGACATTCTCGGTCGTAAGAACAAACCCAGATTACCAAACGTTATTATTATGATGGTGATCATTCAACCGATAACCAACCCATTCTCATCGCAAACAGATTTAACAGCTATTTTTCTAATATGGCCCCAATCTTGGCTGGCAAAATTAAAGATTGTAACATGCAGAGTTATCATTTCAATTAATAAAAATTAACTCTCCCCTCAATTCACTTTTCCTTTCTCCTACGGACACTGAAGAGGTTTCCAAAAAATTTGTAAACACATTGAAAATCCGACACTAGCAGTGGCTTTGATGAAATTAAAACCCCCAATTATCAATCCGTCGAACAATAATTCCCCTCCCACTCCCCATTTAACAACCTTTCTTTAACTCAAGGTATAGTACCAACTAACTAAAAAATAGCAAAAATAATTACATTACAAAAGTGGCGACAACTGTCGTCTCAAAAATTATAGGCCTATATCTGTACTCCCTGTTTTTTCAAAAATTCTTGAGCGAATCGCGCATAATAGGTTATATTAATTTATTTCCCGTTTTGACTTGCTTCATAATTCACAGTGTGGTTTTCGTTATAATCGTTCCTCATATATGGCCATTATGGAAGCATATGACAAAAAGTGTCTGATATGGATAATAACGTCAATAGCGTTGGGTATTTCGGGACTCCGAAGGGCATTGACACAATTAATCCACATGAAAATAACATTCTTCTTTATAGCTGCTCATTAGGTTGTTCCGTGGGGATTGCCTCGAGGTTCAGGAATTACTAATAATTGAGATCACAATTGGTTCATTTAATATGCCAAAATCATCTTTTAAGAAATTCCCTATGCGAGTTCAACAAGGCTCCAATCTTGGTCCATTAATTTCATAGTATATCTAATGATATCGCGTTTTCCTCTAATATTTTTACATTTATTAGTAGATACAAATATCCTGATTCGCATAAAAAATTTCCCATATCTCATACAATTAATAAACCGTGAACTTTGTAATTTTCCAATTGGCTTAAGGCAAATAATTTATCCTCATATTGACCAAACCAAAAGTTATGGTTTTCAAAAAACTCGGTTTAGCAACGCTCTTCTTATCAAGCTATCGAGAAAACATAGAAAACAAACAAATTGGGCAAAGTTCTCTACTAAGTTTCTCAGAATCACACTCGATGAAGCACTAACTTGGAAGCATCACACTATTTATGTAGAAAAATTGTTTCCAAATTTCTGGAATTTTATTTAGGGCTTAGAAACTCTTTCCCCAAAAAATTTTTAATACTGATTAACTTATAACGTTTAGGTTCTACAGCCATTTCAATATGTAATATAATTTGGGAAGACCAGTAACAACTGTAACTACATAAGCATCCATTTAAAACCAAAAGAAAATTTTAGCGTGAGTGGTGTATGTACAAACTCGCCTTTTCTTGCCCCACACAACCTATTGCCTAACTAAAACTTGACAATTAATGACATTACATAAGCTCCCAAATTAGGCAACTTTATGTTCAGATTTATAATAAGCTGCTTCCCGAGCATTTTTGCTCAGTATTTATTCCAGTCAAGCAATCACGACTATGCGTAGATCGTGTGGATACATATAGACCTACAACTTAAAAACTGATCTCGCTTGTTCGTAACACCAATTCAGACATCAAGATCCTATTGTTTGGAACAACATAAATGGAACATTAAAAATCTAAATCTGTTGTCTCCTTCAAAAAAAGTTAAAACCAATATATTTTTCCCAGTTACAACTAATTAATTTTATTTTTCTTTTAACATATTGTTGCTTTCATGCTCTATGTTGATGCATACATGGCCTTAAAAATATTAATTTACTGTTTGGTTATTGGCGTATGATCATGTGTATATCACAGCTGTCTGAATCAGTGCAGGTTCACTTTTTTTGAACAAATTTAACCAGTGGCGACAGGGTTTTGACACCGATTTAATAGAGATAATGTGTGAGTTCGTGCCCATATCAGTAAAATTCACGGCGGGTGTCTTGCCGTGTGGGCATACGGGGTCTTGGTTTCTATGTTTGTAGCACCCTCTGTTGTGCCCTTCCCATGGGGTTCTGTGGTTTGTAAATAGATTCTGTGCAAAATCATATCTACCGCGATGAACTTTTTTTTCTTCAAATGTGCGCTCAGATGTGAGTTGTGCAGGGCTGCGTAGCCGTTTTTTTTTATTATTCTGGTTTTAGTCATAATAATGGACTCAAACAGCTGTGTGGATATAATTAGTTCTTCTACCTATTTACATATGTATATTTGAAATCGTTACAAGTGTATTATTTACATTCTTGTTGAAACGAGTATCTACTAATTGTGATTACACGGGGTATAACTTATACTATTTTTGCATGAATCTATTGTTTTTCTATCTGCCATTTACATGGTTTTCGGCTTTTGTTCATTTATATTTATATTCTTTATGCGCCTTTAAAAATGACTTAATCAGTTAATCAACTTGTCATTGCCAACTATTGCACCTGTATTTTATTGTTACTCTGCTTTTGTTTTGTCTGTACTCTGCACATGTTTTCGTTTACGTTCCGTTTTGCACCATGTATGTTCTTGGTCTTGTAACTAAGAATTTTTCAATAAGGGTGGCCAATAACTTTCGAGCTTTGCTCTGCTTGGTCACCCACCGCTAATAATCATTTTTTACCTTGTAGTATTTGATCAATGGTGTGAAATAAAATTTCTGAACGAACTGAAGGGGGATTTCCCTCAAAATAATTGCTGTCTAACATGGACAGAGGGATCAACCCACGTCATTCATTGTAAAATATTTTACTCTAGCCGCTTGATGTTGAACTTGATAAGTATTATTCTCCTACAAAGGAACTCTCTGGATACATCGTTATTAGAACCAAGAAAATTGCAAAGTTTAAATGACAATTTTGCTTTTTCTAAAAAAAAAAAAAAATTTCCAAAAAAAGGAAAACCCCCAAGTAGCGTCGTTTTCAACTGTAATACATAGGACCGACGCGGAATTATATGCAAAAGCCGATTGAACGTGCTCCATTTTTTTCTTGACACTCGTTCGTCAAATCCGAGTATGAAAAGTCACTATAGACAAGTTTTTTTTCCTGAAACCTGAGAATTTTTCGTATATTTATTTTTTATAGAAGGGGGTCTAGTAGAACACGGCGAGGACTGATTTGATGTGATGTGAGTACAACAAGACTTAACAGACATTTTGCATAAAATTGATTTTTGTGTGATTTTGTAAATACAGATAAAACACACAAATTCAAGCTGGTACGCAACCTCAATGTCAAACAAATCACATAACAATTATTTTACATGACGATCTATGAGCATGAAAATTTGAGCCCATTTTGAGAGCAATCGTGGTCATTAATAATAAATATTTAAGCTTACTGTGTTACAATTGTGTCTACAATAGAGCAAACTATAACGTTTTTAATCCTTAGAACAAGATATCATACACCATTTTAATCCAGTATGAAAAGTTTACAATTTTTTAATTTATCCCCTTTCTTTATCTCAAATGCTAACAAAGGCAATAGGCCACCGGGCAGCGCCCGATCGTCAAAGGTGACGCACCCTGGGAAGACTAATTTTTTGCGAGATAAACTCTTAAATTATAAAAATCAGTTCTACGGTTTGTTCTCACCCTTGTATGTTGCACGTTCTCAAAAATGAATTACTAATTGCCAATTCTTGTGAACTCTATCACCTATAAAACTCGGTATCACGATTTGCTTACTCCCGCGATTACAATATAATCGTAACGTAGTCCGACCGTTGAACTCTAAAACCGCAGCTACAGTGCACACACTCAGTGTGTTCGAGCCGAATCAGCTGTTGTGATCGTTTCAACATAATCAATGACGTCTTCTGTACCTCCGAAAAAGGTCGGGGAAGTGCATTATGTACTTAATTCCTGATGTGGAGGTAAAATAAAGCCATCTACAGATAGGTGGAAACAACGACACGAAGAAACGCTGATTTTGTGAGTTGAGCGGAATTCATTGGCCGGAGAAGGCACTTCATTGCATGCACAATCGCCCACTTAATCGTTGATTGTACCGATACCGGGCGTAGCCTGCACCGTGGTCATCGAATACACGATTCGCCTATTTGTTTGTGAAATGCCAATTACCTAACGCTTTGTTTGGGCCTATATCATTTATTATATTTTCACGCCATGGCCATTTGGGTTTGGCATTATTTATTGTTCATCTCGCAAGTAGCCTCGTCCAATCACGGTCAGACTGTACTGTATTCAACGGGTAGCCATGTTAACCATGCATGGCTTGGTTGGTCCTGTCATGAAGTACTTCCGTATTTCCAGGATAGATTCAGGATTGTGCCTCTAATTGAATTTCCCTAAAAGGTACTGACCATTTGTTTTTACTTATCCCCTGCAGCGTACCTATCACATGGCGACCACTTTTGTGAATATTGATGTGGAGGAACAGGTTATCATAGGGGGTCACATCGACTTGTTTACTATTTTTGCCCAATTATTCTGAGCTTTTTTTCTTTTAATGTGGGTGACCCATTCGACAACCTTTTCCATCATTTTCCTCAACATTGAGATTTTGGTGTTGTATGCAGAAGTCTGAAAGAAAAGGGCACAACACATATTTTTTTCTAGTCATTACCCCAGTAAAATTTAAGTAGAGGATTAATGTGGGAAATATTCCTAACAGAAACTCTCCATATTAGTGGTCGACCCTATCATGGTCCGATTCTCCATATCATATTAATTCTCCCTCACATAGAAATGTGTCCCCAAACATCTTATTACAAATTTTGAGTTATTAATTGTTTGGGTTAGCAACAATGTGACTAAATCAATTGTCCCATAGACGCATGTTAATGAATGTGTCGACCCCTTTGGAGACTTTTTTCATAACTACATGGAATATTTTCCTGGACTTAAATTTACTTCAGTAATTCAAAAATAATGAACTTTGTTTCTGATCCCAAAATAATCAGATAAACAATAGGGGGTGGCCGGCGCCCATCTGCTCATTGTCCTTTCTCCCTGCCAGCCCCAAATGAAGTGACCTTTTGGACAGTTGTCTATAGAGAAGTACCAAATGTGTTTCTTCTTAAAAACATCTCACCCACCCATCATACCCCACCCAGTGGCGTAGCCAGGTGTGGGCAAAGGGGGCAAGAGTGCCCCCTCTGAAAAAAATCTTGGCGGGAACAATCGGAATTAAACCCAGATATTCATGTTAAATCAGCCCCTTTTCGGATTCTTTCGCCCTGTGACGCGGGACATTTTTGCTTGTGATCGTGACATTTGTTGCACCTACCGGGAAATTGCCCCTCGGAACCATCGAGCTGGCTACGCTCCTGAACCCCCCCCCTCTGACCACCCGCCAACCCAACGAAAGCTAATCAGAAATCACCCCTCCTGAATTTATCCCCTCTTACGTCATTGATGAGCCTGGCAGTATTTCCTATTAAATAAAATGAAGGGGTCCTTAACTACTTTATAGCTTCCTCCCACATACGGTGTTGAGTCATCCCACAATGCACAGTTTGTGAAATTTCCTACTAAGGTCAGTGAATCCCACCAAAGTCATATTTTCAATAAATGTCAAGTCATAAAACCCTGCACTCATTTTAGCCTGCACAGAGCTTTTTATCCTCAAGATTGCACTTCATTCCAACACATGAACATAGGCACATAGTAATGCACGTAGGGGATTTTTTATGAAAATTCCATCTGGTCCCTTCCCCGGCCATCTACATTCCCTAACAGTTTTAGTATTCTTTTTAAACATTACAATAGCATTGCATTTGCTGTTTTGAAATTCTGATCACTATGTAAAGCGTACAATCCACACTCCCTTCAACAAATCGCCACCCAGCTTCCCACCCAAAGATACACACAAAACTAAAATAGCTCTCTATCTAAATTATACCACTCCAACAACCTCTGCAGAAATATTGACGTTTTTAAGTCCCCATCAGAATAAATTTTCACCTCTAGGGATTTTGAATATTAAATCAGAATTTTTCTTCACATTTCGCTTTTACGTGTTAACCAATGGCGTCGTCTGAAATTGGGATTTCTCGCCGCCTCCCCTGCTGTTACTACGCTGGTGCTCTTGCCCGGCTTCGCTTTATGGATCTTTGTGAAGTGGTTGAAGCTAACCACAGTCACGAGGGAACCAGCGTATCTGCTTGAGAAGCTGCTGAATTTGATATTTTATGTCAGCAGACGTTGACGCGTTGGTTTGTGTAAAACCGCATTCCGAAACGAACACTTGTAAAAGTGAGAACAAGTGGAAATTCTCTCAGAAAACATTACTCCATTATTACCACTATATTTTTTCTATTGTGAGGGTGCGCCACTTCATGCAATTATAAAGGTATTCCCCCTGTGTACACGGTAGCCTAAAAAGTGGCATCATTGAGATTTGGAATCAGCAGGTCCGTGTCTCCAAAACCATCAAACATTTCGTGCAGACTCTTTTGCAAGTCATAATATGTCAAGTCTAGGTCTACCACTGGACTATAATTATTCAGGACCTTGCACTCTGCACAAAAATGGGGGGAACAGGATTTTAATCAAGGCAGTATACGAAACCTTACAGCAGAGAAAATGCACTTTCTCGTTATTTCTGCCAGGTCGACCCTCTGTTATAAATGACCCTTAGCCATCCAATGACTCGTCATGCCATGTGTTTGGTTCAGCAAGTTTTAAATGCCGGTGCAAAGATTCGACACGATATTTGTTCGCAGATTTTTCATTGGCTTCCTAAATAGCGTGAGCCATAGTAGTGCGTATTGGCTATGACGAGTGTTCCTACTATTTAATACAGTAGTAATCCCATTTCTAATATTTTTATTAATATGTAACTTTCTTATAGTGCGAAACAGCGATCGCCAACTCGCTCGTTTTTAATATTGGTATCAGCGAAATAAGCGTGTTCCTTTATTGCCCATTTAAAGATTTAATCGAGGACAGTCCAGAGCCTTTTGCAATGTCAATGTTTCATTAATGCCGTGCTGAAAAGAAAATGCGTCATGAAAGTTTATAGTCTATGAGATTCCCTCGCATTCCCCCTACAACCTATACATCATATATTGCGAAAAAATGTGAACATGCAGTTAAACTTGGATTTCGCAGGAAATTTCTTAACCTTGTGAGCATCACATCACGTATTATACTCACGTAATTGCCACGAGAAAACCATAAGTATCTATTCCGACTTGATCGCATCTATCTATAATACCAGGCATAAGACAATTACAAGTATCTCCTTTACTTAAGGAGATCAGTTTTCCTTTGGATGTATTGGGTAGCACATTGAAAAAGCGATTCAGCATATCCTGTAGCTGGTGTTCTTACATGACGCTCATATGAGCAGAGTTTGCTTATTTCTCACTATCAAGATGCTTGTATGTAACCCATTAAGGTAATCCCGTGAATTTTTATGTTATTAAGGTCATTTCAACACTTGGCTTGGCACAATGAAAATCCAATAGCATTCAAGTGCCACACTCTATAATCTATTTTCTGAAATGTGTAACCGTACCGATGCTCGCTTTATGATTTAATGCACTGCTTTGGATGGCGGGTTCAATACTTGAATCGTTTAAGTATATAATAGGTATATATTTTGTCACAGTTGAGGTATCACAATTGTTTCGAGATGACAGACCTAAGATCTGAAAAATGCATGCTTGCTGTGTTGTAGTTGTTTCGTCCAAAAAATCATTCTTGACACGTCTTTCATGTAAACATATTTTATATCCCTACCGTCCCTAGAGGAAATTCTACCAACCTGACGATCACGCAAAAAAAAGAGGTAGCGTTATTTTTCTTGTTAGATCGAGGAGCAGTTTCCCCCCTAAAACAAGACAGGAGTCCGTCCGTGATTTTTGGGAAGGCAATTAAATGCAGTAAGGACGTTATGGATATTTTTGCATTTAAGTATTTCTTTCACAAAAGGAGCAATTGGTGTATGACAAATAAACAGCAAAATACAAACATCAGACAATCCTTAAACTTGCAAATAGAGCAGCGATTCAATGGAAACGATGGTAACTAAAGTAAAACCTTTTCATTTTGCTCTCATTAATAAACCGTTCATAGTTATCAAACTCGGTTGGCAAGACATATTTTACACCTGCTAAATTATTTTATGAGTGGTCCTATTTCGATCTGTTTACAAATGAGAATGTCTTGTACTTACTAAGGCCAAATTGACCATACCGAGAACTGTGGGAGGACGCGCATATCAGAAATTATATTGTAACATAATACCTACAACCATTACTCTGATCTTCGCTGCCGTGTGATTTTAATTCCACACTCTGGCAATTGAACTTGTTTGACATGTTGACTTTTCCTCTTTGCAGGGAAATAGTGTTTTGCAGCACTTTGGTCTGTTGGTTACTTCGAAATAAAGGTGATACAGTGTTCATTTATGGGCAATAACGTGTCTGCGGTCAGGAAAAAACTAAGGCCGAGGATACATTATGAGCCCATAGATAATACTGCAAACCTCTATTTTTATTCTATTACCAAAAAAAGCGTATTTTATTTAAAAAAATGGCATGCGACCCTTATTGCAGCATAATGGGCAATAAACTGACCATCAGATGCCTGCATTTTCCAAAATGGGCAGTGAGGTAATAAAATAACCTCACTATTTGGAACACTAGCCAAATGCAACCCGATCAGGTCATTTATTTTCTAAATTTTGTATGTCCGATTTTACTCTTAATACCGTTTCTTCGTGCGGGAACGGTTCCTAAACATAATCACAATGATACTTCAATTCGTCATTTGTGTGGTAGATTTTTAATGGGTATCGTCGAATACAACGCAAAGCCGATTTCTGAAGTCACGGTGTATAACAGAAAATCCCAAACCCATGCACGTCTTAAGATGCCTTGACTTGGTTAACAAGTCAAGACTGGGCTGTTAATTTCCATGATTTTTAATCTCACTTGAAAGATGTAATGTCATCGCGTTTCCTACCATTAACCTAATTCCTATTTGTAAACTATCAAAGCAAGTGATAGTATACAACTGCAATTTGAGGTCATTCTTGTTAAACGTCACATTTTTTCCATCATACATGATTGAGTTTGGAAGCCAGCGTGAGTACGATATTCAGGAGTCCTCATTATGCGCGGGAATACTGCCATTTCCCCAATGCTTTCATGCATGGTTATTTATTTACGGTACGGTTTAATTATATAATTTACACAGCCATGTTATCATGCTTTCTTCCCGTTTACCGATTTCTATGGAGTGATCGATAAATCAAACTGGGACGCTTCCATTTCCTTGCATTTGAAGTCCCAACGCTTTTGCCACGTTGCGAACTTGAAATTGAAATTTAACTGACTTAGCCTTCGAATCCAGAAGTCACGATGTTCAGCCCGTATCTCTTACAATACTGATTTAGGTTAAGTCATGCCGTCAATCGGAACAAATATTCTTTCAATTAAATCCCTCCCTGAAAATACATCCTATATTTCAACAAAACAAACTGAGATGGTCTGGTATTTTAAACTACGATTTAAGAAGTCCACTGAGGTGCTGAAATATACATTTTTAAAAGACAATAACCAATACTCATAGCAGACTAAGCAATAGGTTACAGAGCCAATTCTGTCTTTTTAATTTGATTTATTTGGACAATTCCTACTAGCCCAAAAAGCCTGTACAGGAAGCTTATTTTCCATTGGGGGTCCATTTACCCGAACGGAATTGGGACAACCAGGGGTAATCACTCTTTTCGAAACTTACTGTGATATGCATGCATAGGTATTACTCTCTGTACATGGTACCGACGGCTTAACTCCCCTCGAAAGACGGGGTATTAGCATGGTTCATTTGCCGAATTCCACCGGAACCACGGGGAGAGCGGAGTTCCAATTACAAGCCTCTTGTATAGATTAAATCCAGACTTAGTACCCGATTAAATCCCTGCAAGTGGTCCCGTCGGGAATTGAATCGGGGACCTCCTACACCAAATGTTAATACCCTAATACCCTTTCCAGTGGGCCATGCTCTTAATTCCATTAGTGCTGTTGTTTAGAACATTTCAAGCCATTAACTCATCATAAGCGAGCGGTTGTAGATACTCGCTCATTGAACATTGTTTAGTAGTATTAAACCTTAAAACCCACCTAACAAAAAATTACGAAGCTGCCCCCTCCTTGGGTTAATAGTGTAAATTGCTTCTAGATCTTACTACAAAAATACCGCTACCTCACTTTTGCGTGATTGTTAGATTTTCACTAGTCCGTTATGGATTGAAATTAGAAAGTTCACAATTTTTGAACCAAAGAAACGTTCCTCATCTTAATTCATTCAGATTGGGGATATTTTGGATAGAAACCTTTACTCCAGGCAAAATTAGGAATTTTATCGCATTTTGTTAGGACCCTGTTACTTGACATCTCTGGTTGCCCGTTAAATAACCTTGATGTACTGATGAATGTTATTGCATTGTCTCGTCAACATTGGCTATTGAGCTAATGCATCACAAGTCTACCCCCTGGAAACTACCTCCTTATTTATCGGCATCTAAGCACGATTTTAATTGGCCATTTGGAAAGTAATATCATGTAATGAACAACTCAGAGATAGCTGGAGATACTGTAAGAATGGTGGTATAGTTTACACAGAGATATACAAGCACTTTTTTGATTGGTTACTCAGAGGGCTATCTCATGTTGTGTCCTGTAATGAACCAATCAGACAGATTGTATCATAGGTGGTATTGCCCAGGAGTTAAGCGGCGGTTTCAAAACTCAACCACCGATTGCTCGCTGGTACCGCCAGGTTATTTCAGGTTAGATCTCGTTTGTATTCTTAAGCACATGATATACTTCCAATTGCAGCGAGCGATTGGCGTGCGCACTACCGGATTTTGACCCTAGATCAAGTGTTACGCATGCTCACGAGCAGAAATCGCTAGCTGCAACTGGAAGTATGACAGCCTGTCTAAAAAAATGGTACAATCAAAAACCGATTTTTTTTTCAATATTATATCTCAACATAAGTAAGTCGTTTTGTACATCGAATCAAAGAGAAAAGATCAGGCTTTCCAGTATTTTGTTTCATCTCATTTGCTTGTTTTAATCGAGAGATAACTCCAGTTTACTGCGGGACACAAAAATCGAGTTTGTGCCACTTTCTGGTTGAGTGCAAACGGTGCAGTGTGAACGAATTAGTTAAACATAAGTTATAGTTATTCACATTTGAACAGATATGAAATTCTTTAAAAAGGGATTAACTTCATAAAGAAACTCTAAAAGATACGAAAACAGTTGTGTAATGGTGGAAGTTACGATCAGTAAGTTCTGGCTTTAAGATAAAGTGAATAACATTCAACATACTATAATTGTTGTTAGAAGAGAACCATGAGCGTAGAGCAACATGGAGGAGAGAGTTTTTATGGTCATGAAGTATCATGAAAACGCAAATTCCTATACCAACACCTTGATACTTTGCTTCCAATTTCAATTTTTATTGACTTCAACAATTAGTAAATGCACAAAGATAGTGCAATATTTTTAAACCATTTCTTTGCATTTGGAGTGTTTATTTTGGTTGCAATTACATTCCTTCTGGCATGATTTAACAGATACCAATTCATATCATTGATGTGCAATAAATGTTTGTATTGTTTATTATTTATAAAAAGAAGAAGATATTTATCATTGAACTGATTATGTTGACTATTAAAACTTGTGTCGATAAAACTAGACTTCCTTTGTTTATTTTAATCTGTATTTTGTTTCCTTTGTCAAGTTGCAATCTTTTGTGAGCTTCAAGACAGCATGGTATAACTGCGCGAAACAACTCTGCCCATGCATAAAAGTGGCACAAAATTGATTTTTGGTGTGTCGCAGTAAATTGATTATATCTCTGGATTGACAAAAGCAAATGAGATGAAACAAACACCATTGGAAAGCCTGGTCTTTATTCTTTAATATTATGCCAAGTAACAATGACTTATTTTGAAATTTCATATTTAACCAATTTTTTTTCTGATTGTACCATTTTTTTGGAGACAGGCTGGATAATGGGCTTTAATAATGAAACACGGCTCTCAATCACCATGACCTGCCGGTGAATCGACGGTTGAGTTTTGAAACCTCCCCTAACCCTTTCAACCATGGTATACTATGCATAGGTTATAACATATAAACCAGTGGCTTTTGAAATGGCTTCCCAATATGACCGCAGAACGACATCTCAAACAAAAACCACTGACATAAGACTAGGCTTGTTTGGACTCATTTTAATGTATTTTTCTGAATTCCGATATGCTCATGAAATTGAATAATTTTTAAAGTCTTGAAAAAACTTTGCAAAAAATTAAGATTTCTCAGCCACTGTAGTCGCCTGAAAGGTCTTGGCGGTTAAAGGAACCATGAAAAGATTTTACATGTTGATCTAAATGATAGCCTATATGTTATATGATCTGTATCCAACAGAAGAAGCCACTATTAAAAAAAATAGCCCAGAATATACTCGCACTTGACTTGACTTGTTCCGATTTATGCCCATTGTGTTCTCTACTCATGAGAGCCTGGCACTTGTACATACGCCCCACCAAGTACCGTGGGAAACAACCTTGCGGTTTTGACGTTAGAAGCAATAATGCATATGGCAAAGCCCTATTCAATACTGTACAAATATTGATGGTTAACCATTAAAACGGCTGATTTTTGTTTATATCTTGGGAATGAAATGGATTTGGGGGCTCATATTTCAGGACGACAATGAGAAAAATACGGCCTTTCATCTGATATCAAAATCGATACTACTTCGGGTAAAAACCACTGTGTGAAATAACTAAGCTCAAATCGAAGTCCTTCATATAGAAAATCACATCTTTGTTATAAAATTCCGGACCCGGAATTGTTGTTATACACAGTATTCTATGGCACTGTAATACTGTACATAAATGTTTACTGCATGAAAACGAAATTCCGATTCATCTATAACTTGAAAATTAGCATTTTAGGTGACTATCTTTAGTTCTAGTCAGGGCCGTAGCCGGGGGGGGGGCAGGAGGTGCGATGTACCCACCCAAATCTCCAAAATTCCAAAAAGGTCCGCAAAAATGATGTGTGCGAGCTAGAAAAATATAGGGGTTTTAGGCTTTTTTTGGTCAAAAGAGGGGAAAATTTGGGCATAAAGGTCCACTTTTGCCAAATTTACACGTCCTCTATTGTGAAAAGGTCCACATTTTGGGGAGGAAAAGGAAAAGGTCCACTTTTGCCAAATTTACACGTCCTCTATTGTGAAAAGGTCCACATTTTGGGGAAAAGGTCCACTTTTGTAAAAATCCGCACCCCCCCAGAAAAAAATCCTGGCTACGGGCCTGGTTCTAGTCGACTATTTTATATTACTATACAAAAATATTTCTAAATCTCTGAGTCAGCCTTTAATAACAAAGGTATAACGACTGACTTTGTTATGACGTAGTTGGGAGACTTAGTCCCTTAAGAGTCTGAGATTGAAAATTCAAAATGGAATTCTTGCTCTAAGGCCAGTTTAACGTCTCCACCGAGAGCCAGGGGATTAAAATAATATGAATTTGATTTCGGGCCCCTTTAAGTAGAATTACTATTCACTGCAATGATGTGTCACGTACAGAACATATCATGTATGCGGACAATCATCTCATTCTCAAACATTTATTAACACTTCAGTATCACCATTTCTTACTTTTGGATTAACTACCCAACTTTACAAGAATGCGTGAGTGAGAAGTGAGGATGTGCAGGAAATCCAAACCAATGAGTCTAACGATTCTGATTAATCAATGCCTCATAGTAACTTGGAATAAATATTCAAGCAATGTCATCACATTTCTCTACACTTCGCCCATTTGTATGAGGCGACCGGATGAAAATGGCTTCAGAAATGCTCAAATATATTAAATCCATGCTGATATCAGTTCTATATAGTTAAAAATAATCTGAATATTTGGAATGTGTACAATGTAAACATTTAATGTACACTTCCACTGATTTCGAATAAGTACGGAAATGAAATGAACATGAGTGTATTTCACTTTTTCAGTTTTTTCTTATTACTTCTATTTAATGCAGTTTGACAACTCAGAATAGAATGGCACACATGTCTTACTCATCATTCATTTCTTAGACTCCTCAGGTGAATACAAAACGACCTTAGAAGTCACCATGATAATGTGCAGAAGATCTGAAACCATACATGTCTTAAGACGCCAGCCCATCAATGCAGATCAAACGGGTAATTTAGACCAATTTGATAGCAGCAATATCATCACGTTTCCTGTTCTAAAGAGGCGACTTTATCCTCTTCAGGAGAATACTTTCGGCGGAAACTGATATAATATCCCATTATAGAAACCCATTTCAATGTTTAAAACACATAAATAGGCGAGTAATTGAATTTAGAGCAAAACGAAACCTACTTGCACCACCAAAATGTTGATACTTCACCCGCAGCATGGTGAAATCAATCCTGGTTGTCATTTTCCATCAGCAATGGATAAAATAGGAGGCGTAGTGTCTCCTATGATGAAACTCGATTCTGCGTGATTTGGTTATTATACTACACGTTGCAGAAGCAAATTAAGACATCGTTTAAAGATGCCAACCGTATGGATTGAACACTAACTGCAAGAAAGATTGGTCGTTGGTTCTTTGACACCATAGCAGAGCAGTGGTCGCAACTGATTTAACATATTCATGTTCATTACAGGTAGATAACCCAGTAAATTTCAAGATTCGATATTTGTTGCGTTTTTGCGTTTTATGCTATTTTTTGGAATAGTTCATTAGCTAGATTAAGAAATCGTAAGTCAAGAGTGCCATAACACTAAGTGGCAAAGACAAAACGTTGAAAAATAGTGCACCCTTACGGATTTTCAAAATGGATATTTTTGCATGGTTGTAAGGCTTTCATATACATTAGCCCTCACCTGAAATGATTAAGCCCAAATCAGCGCCCTTATGTGTAAACAGAACGATTTGATAATAAAATGACTCCGGAATCGTTTTATTCAGCAGACGACGGAAATGGCGCTTCACACCACGAAAACACATACCGGAGTTGATTCCCACGGCATTCACCCTGTTTGATCGGTCTGTGACCTTTGTGGTTTTAATATCAATAAGTACGAGTCAATGATGTTCGTAATACATTTCTCATGCCGAATGCATCTCAAGATGCCGGTTAATCAATTCCGATCAGACAGATTAAATTCCAATCAATTCAATTACTGATAAACTGCCTGCAGTGCCGTCACGTCACCGTTCCCGAACCGATTTACAGGGTCCTGCTCCATTAGTCTAGTATTTATTGAATGCCTAGTCATACGGAAAGGTCGTCGTCGTCCTCGTCATCATCGACATCATATGTCACCCACTGCTGTGTGTAGCCCTCCTCTAGCAATTTCCATCTGGGTTTTGATGTTGCCTGTCTTGACCAGCTGTGGTCTTTATGTACCCTGTAATGTCATCTCACCAACGCCTTCTCTGCCTTCCTTTCCTCCTTGGTGGATGTCATTCTGTAAGTCTTTTCGACCACCTGTTGTCTCGTGTTCTGGATATATGCCCTGCCCATCTCCACTTCGAATCTTTTATCTTCTGGATAATGTCTTTCACTTGTGTTATTTGCCTAATTTCTGTGTGGTGAACTCTGTCTCTCAACGTAAGATGAGGCATTTTCCTTTCCATTGCTCTTTGTGTTGTAATCAATTTGTGTTCCATTTCCTTGATTGTTGACCATGTCTTAGCTCCATAAATCATGGTTGTCAAGGCACACACTAATCATACACGCTCTTCCTTAGGGCATAGGATGTTCTTATAGAATCTCATCATATTATTTAATCACAGTGTTATTGACCAAACTGCTGGCACTTTACTCAGAGGTCAGAACATTTGTCCAACACATTTACGTTAAGATCTGAGGGGGTACTCACCGCGTACATACATGTCCCCATTCAATTTCATGAAAATCGTCAGTTTCATTGACTTTGCCATGCTATATAATTGTCTAATCAGAAAACAGATTCATGAATTGGTAAACACGTATGTAGGTTCGTGTACCGTTACAACGCGTTCATGAGTGCAAAACAAAATTAGGACTATAGCCTCGTTCAATAGATATAGTTTTAATTAGAAATTTCTGGAGAAAAACAAAGATATACATTATTACAATGGACACTGGCCCTTAGAATGTCCCACTATCGTCTCCTCTCCGCCACGTATGACGCTAAATCCAAGTACATAAGAGTAATAGCATAAGAATATACAGGTACATTGAGAACCGGGTCGCTTTAGGACAGGCCGACCATAAACATCTAACGAAATTAGCTCTGTCTCGTTGAAGTGCTCTAACCCTTCGGGCAAGGTTCTTCTAACTAGTTGACGCATAGACGGCATTCGGCACTGGCTGACAACTTAAAGTGGATACCTGGATTCGAGGGGGAAATCCATAACCGAGTAGGCTTGCCGTACATTAATTTAATAAATGCTTATCATTCCAGCCCATCTAATATAATTTTCTCGTCATTAATCAGGATAATAAGTACAAGGGATGCCATTTAAAGAATCAAAGGGCAATCGGCTAACAAGGAAAGTCACTTAACGGTACATCTTGTTATAGAGTTTATATTTTCCCGATGTCTGAATATCAAGAGCTTATATTTTGGATTATGGAGAAAACAGACTTTGAGTCAATCACGGCCATAGTAACATAATACTTCCAAAATAGAGAGCTTATATTTCCAAATAATTTTTTCCTTCACTTTTGTTATAGGCAGTTAAAGGTTTCCAGGCAGGGAGAGACCATTTACTTTTGAGGAAGCAGAGGCCCTTTTAGCGAATCAAACGTTTTTTGAGGCTATATACGTTTTCTATTCTAATAACATTTCTAAACACGCAATTATGAGCTCGAACATCATTGATTTCTGTCAACCTTTCTGAGACCATTTCACTTACGGACATCCACATCTCTTCTCGGATGAGTTATTTTGAATTACAGATCTTTGAAATGATAAAAGTTTCTTACACATGCGGTATTCAGGTTTCAATCACATGAACGAATCTTTATACGGAGAAACCCAAATACAGCATTTGATCATTGTCAACTCATTTCCTCCGACGTTTCCAGATTAAATACATCACAGCGGGACAACTTCAGAAGTCACAAGGCGCAGGAAATCCAACAAATACAAAGCTGAGAAATCAATTCATCACGCAAATTCCAATAAAGGCACTGGTAATGTCGTCGCAATCACTACTCCTTTCCAACTTCTTTGAGTTTTGAGGCGAAGGGTAAATAGAAAGATCTAACAATTGAAAGCAGAATAATATGACACTTGGAACATCAGCAATTCGTTTACACATCTCCAATGTTAAAAATGAGCCAATTTGGCATCACTAAAAGGATCAAGTTGGAAAAGAATCTACATTCCTGGTCTTGCAGATGGTTCCTGATTTTATCCTTGATCTTTTCTTACCACTTATCCATTATAATAATTATTGAACATTGACAGACTAGCTACGGTGTTAATTTTTCAAACACCTGGCTCTATAGGCTAGGATAGCATGATGGCTACAATTACTGCCATCGCCATTGTGACTGCGGCAGTTCAAGATCAAAAACCAATGATTGGGAAGCATCAGACATTTGTAAAAGATACCGATTAATAAATTAAGATCAGACAGATTATTCCGATTAATTCGATAGCCGAACCTATTACACAGATGACATTTACCACTTTGTTTAATTTTTAAAAGTAAAGGTAACAAGTTAATGTTAATGGTTTCAAGGACATTTCAAAGATGTATACACAATCACACAATTAATGGCAAAATAACAATTAACCTTAGAGTTAATAATTGTTTGAAATTATTGAAAATATATGACATCAACATCTTATTATACAAGCATTGTTCAAATATTGTAAAACCTGAAAAATTGCTGGCGTAAGCTGCAAATCACTGCAAAATCACAATTACGTTCTATTGAAATAGTGTACGCAAAGTTCTGTAAATTTACAGTACTTCTTTAGCAACTGCAAAGTTTTGTAAATTTGCAGCAATTTTTTCAACTGCGAATTTCTGTAAATGTAAAAGCAATTTTGGCAACATAGCTGTCAGCAATCTGCCATTATTTTCCAAATATTTTTTATAATAGTGCAAACACATCATCTAAAATGCATCTTAAGAAGATGTTTAATCAATTCCGATCAGACAGGTTAAATTCCAATCAATTCGATAGTTGTAGCTGCAATGTTATCAATTCCAACCCAACTGATTTCTTGAAGGCGACGATTTTCTCTGCGGGTATACACTGCGCGAAAATGGAACAACCAAAATTTGTCCAAATTACACCGTATTTGCTTTTTGAATATGGATGAAGAAGGTGGGTGATTGACTTGATGATCAAAGGCGACAGGAATTTTCATCACCAAACTATGACAATGCAGACACAATGTCAACTCGTCTTGTAAACTGTTTCATTGTAAAGTTAAATGGTAGTCACACGGAGGCTTCCTTATGATAGATATCATGGGCCTGATTCTGCGCTGTTTGAGTACACAATGCACTTGCAGAAGAGTCCGTCAAATGTAGATATGATGGATTCATTAGACCTGCTAAAAGGTCCTTTACGGTAATCTACTGTCTTTAAATGGAGACACAATTTTGTATGATTATAAGTACCATTTTAAATGTTTGCAAATGAAAAAGCGTTACAATAGCGAGTCTGCTTGAGTCTAATTCTTCGGCCACGTTTGACGTGGTGCTTCCTTAAGGTGCCCCCACAACGATTTCACTCGTGGCCCGGACCAATCTTACTCATTATAAGCCTGCACCCAGATGATTCTATTTGTAATTTGTGGATTGGATATACTACCGTCAGACAAGGAAAATGTGTTTATACACCTCTACATGGCCCTACCGGGAGTGCTGTCAATGTTTTGAAAGCAGCTATGCCGCTTACATTTCAGATGTGTAGTTTGGAAGATCAATAATCTTCATTTTTAGAACAACATCTATGACCCACTACGGACAGTAACGTTAAAACAACCAGAGTCTGCATTTTCTTTGATTTTAAGAAACATCACAACCATTATCACGACATTCTATCGAAGCGTACCAAGTAGCAAGAAATTATAACTACACACAATCCTTTCAATCCATATTTTTTTTTTAACAAGCTCAACCTTTGCTAAAACAACAGATAAACCACCAAAGCACACCAGCTTGGCCGTAAGCATGTGCATCAGGTCTGTGTCGCGAGGAATCGACATATAAACATGTAACTAAATTGCTCTGCCTCACTGAAGTGCTCTAAACCTTCGGGCAATGCTCCTCCCACAAGTTAAGTACAACGAACTGCTACACAAGAAAACGAGAATTTGAAGATATTCATCAGCCACCGAATTTGCAGCTCTTTATTCAATATAACTCAACTCATCTAATTTATCTTTCTAATCAATTTTAATCATAAATAAATCAAAGGGTTAATGTATCCCAATTTATTTCCTTGTATTAATTCTGGTGCGACTATCTTAACCCCAGATTCTTGTATGAAAGCCTATGAAGAAAGCGGACGTCAATTAAAGGTTTGTTGTACGTCATTACTGGAGCGATCTATAGCACACTTCACGTAAGTGTCGTTTAAAAAAGGGAACCATCCTGCCTCTTTCCCTCTTCTTTCATAATTTGTTTTCTTCGTTATCTCTTCTCTGATTGATGATGGTCGTAAGTTAATTGAACCCAAATTAAGAAGCTCAAGGTTTATTTATGCATGAACAAGGACTGGTATCGTGTGGCCTGTGTCGAACAACAGCTCAAATCGGGCGATGACAACACCAGAATCTTTCCAAAACTCCATGGGCAATACCAATGCTCTGCACTTCCAATACGCAATGGAATCTGAAGTGGCGACGGCTTCTATATACTGAATGCTTAAGGGCAAGTGTTAACCCTAGTGCTTTTGTTTTTTACACGAATTTTCTGATTTTTGCAGCATTTTTAAACATCAACATGTGTTAATATCGTTACCAACCAAGGTCTCCAAGGCGACAATCCTGAGTTGTATTTTTTGCCGATGTAAAACACACCTATTTGACCATTTAAAGTTCACAAAACCACATGGTCATCACGGCGGGAATTTAAGCACACTACACGCCGCCAGGCGCAGGCGCAGCATCGCGTCGCAGGGTGAATTTTTGCTGCGTATGAAGCGTTCGCGGCTTAAAATAATTGTAGCTTGCGCGAACGCATTTTGAAAAACGACAAATAATATTTGAAAATGTAAACAAAGAGCTAATTTAGACCAGACTAAATTTCAATTTCTTCCTGATTATTGGAGTTGAAGACAAAGAGGTTTTGATCACTAGTGCATCACGATGTATTTTCATCACTTGCACAACATACGCAATTTTGAAGTAAAAGGTAAAGTTATTGAGAAAGATAGCAGCTTGAAATGGCGTAAAAGTCACTTTTTATAAAACACAGATTTTTTCGCAATGTTCAATTTCGCAAAATTTGGCAAATTTTCAGACAAGATAACTCCAAATACCGAAGTAAAAGTAAGGTTTAACTTTCCTACGATAGCAATCGGTCTTCTCTAGGGGACGTTTTTCTCAATTTTTAAGTTTTCGGTTTCTAACTAAAGATATTCTCCAATATATCACACTCAAATTTTGGAAAAGAAAGATAAACTCACACTTTTTTGACATTTTTCCTTAGTATTTCGAAAAGTAAGCTCTATTTTTTAAAAAATGAAAAAACCGTCGCTAGACAAATTTGTCTGTCTCTAAAAATACATAGAAAATCATGGAAATTCAAATATGTTTTTGTTATGCTGTCTGAATTTTGGGCAAATCATGTTTTTTTAGTATTTTTCTCAAAATACCGGCAAGTTTTTATACATTAATCTGATGCCCTCATCCGGTTTCACGTCCAATTTTCTTTCTAGAAATTTAATTTTACATCAATAATCAAATAATTTGCAAAGTTACAAACCAAAATAGATACTCGGAAACTCAAAGGTTGACACTGTCCCCCGTATGGATAACAACACCGCCATTATTTACTAGGTCAATGTAGTATGGACGATATTTGGAAAGAAAATTTAGATGACATTTTCTTCATTTCAAATAAATATGCAACATTAGTCAACGTATCTGTATTTTAAGCGCCGTGTAGAATTCCCCGATATTTTGCACATTTTGAATATGAGTGTTTAAAAAGAAAATAAAACTAGGTCGCGTCTCAAATTAAACAATGACACATGTTGACTTTTTCACGTCGTAGCACCGTGAGCAAAGGACGGACATAACTGGCTTATATTACCCAGGAGTGCAATGGTTTTGGGGTGTATAATACTTATAATGAGGGCTGTTTTTGATATAGATGGTATCGGTGTCGCATGGCCTACAGAGCGCTCGCTCTGTAGCCATGGCGCGATGTTTCAAGGGATTATGTTTGACTAAGATACTTTTGCAGGGAAAGTTTCTGGAGTTTGTGTACATTCAATACAAAACCACAGTTAAAAGCACCATCTGAAATTCATCACCTTAAATATGGATGTAAACCAGTTGAGGGTGTCAAACTCGGAACCCAATGTTATTACATGCAAGGTTAAATGTTCAAATTCATGCGTGACCTGACACTGCTACTATTTTACTGTTTCATGGCTATCACTCAGTAGCCATTCTTTTGCGTTGATTTGAATTTTGAACATGGTTGAAAAACAATTTAAGATAATAGCTTACCCCCATGCTGGTAAGTACGTCTTGAAAAGTACCACACTATGCCTTGAACTGCAATTGAAAAATATATATATTTATTAATCTTTTCCCTGGGATGGCCAGCGCACGATAGTGTTAAAAAAACCCCCTTTGCTCTTGGCCGGATTCGAACCGCCGACCGTCGTATTACATGCAGCGACTCTAACCGACTGAGGCTAGCAACAGGTTCGGTAGAATGAGCGAGAGATATCATCTATAGGTGTTAGTTTGAAAGGAAAGTGTCTTACTACGCCTTCAAATGCATTGAAACTAGTCGTTACTACAGTAGGTCTCACATCTTTGATCGATTACCTGTACACGGAGATACAGAATGCTTGCCGCTTTGCCGTTTGTATTATAAACGGTAACGAGATGAATAGTTGGTGTCACGTGTCATGTACCGGTCACGTGTCATGTTCAGTTTTGCTCTTCGGGGGCGATCCGATATATATAAATCCGACATGTTAAATCAAGGTCTGTACATATGGCCCTCTCCAGAGTGCTATTATTTTTTTCCAAAAGACACGGTTGATTTAGGTCTAAACATTACAAAATTTACCTTTTCCCTACTGATTCAAACCGACGTACGATGACGATCATCGGTTGTTTTTTCAATGTAGGTATACGTTACGTCATTTTTACCTAATGGTCCCCCGAATCAAACTAATTAAACCAATCAATGCCCGTGACGTCATCAAATCTTTATTTTTTCCAAAATGTGGCTGTTATTCCCATAATAAAATTCCTTTTTAGATTCAACATCTTATATGTTCTTTAATAATAATATCAAGTGTCCCCGCATGAATGTGAAAAAGATGGTCCATAAGTCTACAACTGAAAACAAAGTCCGCCGCTAAATACCCTTACCGTGGACTGTAAATGAGCAGACGGATCCCCGTTTAGTTAATAGCAGGCTTACAGCCACTTGCACGAAGCTGCGGGGGTTATGCGTCGAGCCTTATATCTAAATGCTGGTTGTCCTGGCAGATAAGTTGTGTTACTCAGCTTATGGTTTCTTGATCGATTCAAGAAGCAACAATGTTTTCTTTGATAACATTGAGAACAGTCGAGCAGTTCGCACAATATTAAAGGCACTTAGGGTCTTGCTCTAGGTCTCTAACGTAAACATACAAAAGCTCTTTTAAAAGAACTTTGTTCAGTGACAATTGATCTTTCTATAGAAAGCAATTTATTGAAAATATATATCTTAAATGGTTGTAAAGTTAATTCCGATCAGACGAGTTTAAATTCCATCATTCGATAGTTGTAGCTGCAAAATGTTTATCACGTTCCAGCCCCAACTGATTTCTTGAAGGCACGATTTCCTCTTGCGGGTAACTACACTGCGCGAAAATGGAACAACCAATAATTATACCCATTACCCATAAAGTAAGTGGCATTATTCTTTTGAATATGGGATGTAAGAAGGTGGGTGATTGACTTGATGAGCAAAGCTAACAGGAATTTCATCACCAAACTATGACCAATGCAGAAACAATTCAACTCGTCTTGTAACTGTTTCATTAAGTAAGTTAATGGTATCACAGCACGGAGGCCTTTCTTATGATAGATATCATGGGCCTGATTCTGCGCTGTTTGAGTACACAATGCACGTTGCAGAATAGTCCGTCAAAATGTAGATATGATTGATTCATTACATACTGCTAAAAGGTCATTATACGGTAATCTACGGTCTTTAAATGAACACAATTGTGTACTTATTATATGTACACATTTTCAATTTGCAATGAAAAGCGTTACAATAGCGAGTCTGTCAGTTTGATTCTAATCTTCGGCCACGTTGACAGTGGTGCTTCCATTAAGGTGCCCCCAAAACGATTTCACTCGTTGCACCTGGACACCAATCTATATCAGTCATAAGCCTGCACCCAGATGATTCTCTTTGTATTGTGGTATTTGGATATAGCGATACCGTCAAGACAGGGAACATAATGTTTATACACCTCTACATGGCCCTACCTGGGAGTGCGGGTCAATTTTTTGAAACAGGCTATGCTCCTTACATTTCAATCTGTATTAGTTTGGAAGTCAATACGGCTTCTTTTTAGAGCATCTATGACCCACTACGGACAGTAACTGTTATAAACAACGCAGAGCTGGCATTTTCTTTGAATTTTAAGAAAACAATCACAACCATTATCAACGACATTCTATCGAAAGCGTTACAAGTAGCAAGAAATTATAAACTACCCTACAAACAACATACACACAATCCTTTCAATCCATATTTTTTTAACAATCTCACCCTTTGCTAAACACAGAGGACCCACCAAAGCACACCAGCTTGGCGTAAGCAGTGCATCAGATCGGGGCTTAAGGAACGACGATTATAACATGTAAACTAAATTAGCCTCTGCCTCACTGAAGTGCTCTAAACTTCGGGCAATGCTCCTCCAACAAGTTAAGTACAACGACTGCTAAACACAGAAAACGAGAATTTGAAGATATTTCCTCCGCCACCGAATTTGCAGCTCTTTATTCAAATATACACTCAACTCATCTCAGTTATCTGTCTCATCAATATTTAAATCATAATAAATCAAAGGGTTACTTTCCCAATTTATTCTTTTTATTAATTCTGTGCAATATCTGACACCAGACTTCTTGTATTGAAGCTAATGAAGAAAGCGGACGTCAATTAAGTTTGTGTTGTACGTCATTACTGGAGCGATCTATAGCAGCACTTCACTGTAAGTGTCGTTTAAAAAAGGGAACATCCTTCTTTCCCTCATTTCTTTCATAATTGTTTTCTTCTTCTTCGTTATCTATTCGTATGATTGATGATGGTCGTAAGTTACTCGAACCTAAAGTTAGAACGCTCCGATGTTTATTTATTCATGAACAAGGACTGGTATCATCTTGGGGCCTGCTGCGAACACAGCTCTAAATCGGGGTCGATGACAACCCAGTAAATCCTTTTCACTCCATGGGCAGTAACAATTGCTCTGCACGTCCAGATACGCAAGGAATCTGAAGTGCGACGGCTTCTATATACTGAACTACTTAAATGGATACAACAACGCCATTATTTTCTAGAGTCATGTATTAATGACGATCTTTTGGGAAGAAACATTGAGATGACATTTTATCATTTTCAAATAATATTCACTTTTATATCAACCACTCTGTTTTAAAAACGCCCGTTCTAAATTCCCCGATATTTGCCCATTTTGATATGAGTGTTAAAAGAAAAATAAAACTAGGAGGGGTCGCTCTCCTATAATTAAATGAATGAAAAGTTGGACTATTTCACGTCCGTTAGCACCGTGAGCACAGGACGGACATAAACGTGGCTATATTACGAGCCTCATTCTAAACATGCATGGTTTCCCTGGCAGATACGTTGTGTTTACTCAGATGATGTTTTCTTGATCGATTCAAGAAGCCAACATTTTCTTTTCTTTGATACCTTGAGAACAGTCAATCTAGTTCCACAAATTAAAGGACTTCGGGTCTTTGCTCTAGGTCTCTAACGTTACACATACAAAGCTCTTTTAAACGAAACTTTCTTTCAGTTGAAATTGATTCCTTTCTTGATATCTATAAGAAAAACACAAGTTATTTGAAAATATATATCTTCAATTGTTGTAAATTTAGAGTTCACGACTTTTCATATGTGTGGATGCGCCAAATCGAGGGCCCAGTCTTGAAATTGGAGTAAATTGTGAATAAATAATGAGTCCATGTTTAATAAATGTTTCCATACGACTTCAACTTTATACTACTTCCCCATATATTTTGCATAGCAAACGTGAGGGACGCCATCAATTGCACATCATTACCTTAATTTTCACATGACTCTGCCTTATAGAGCTCAATTTTTGGAGCACCGCTTGTCAAATTTCAAATTTCGCGGAAGCACACATGCAGTACTCACAAACGGTTGATCTAGATCTTTTGTGTGGTCTTTTTAATATAGAAACTAGAAGTGTAAGGTTCTTCTGCTGATAATAAATAAAGGAACAAATTAATAAATGTTTAGAAATATTTATTTGTTCGTCATCATTTCTTCCGAATCCAGGTTGTAATAACGTTGTTTTTTCAATCACCAGCAAATTGTGCTTTCTTCTCCTTCATATCATCATTTCATTAATATTTCTTGCCACAAAATAAACCCGCTTCCTAGATCAATGATCACTGCTTGGTTAGCACATTGTTTGGCCTATAATTATTTTCCAACTATAATTCAAAAAATTTTTAATTGTAAACTTAAGGACATCCAGATCAACTGGTGTAAAACGATCACTTATAACAAGCCGTTTTTTCGTTTGATTTTGATCTAAAGTTAATGGTCAGTAACTGTTTAAAAATTTAAAAACTCAAGACAATTTTTTTTACTTAATCAAAAGTACTCATGAAGTCACTTATCAATTCCAGATATATGACAACTAATCTTGCTATGTTTATTCTTTCACGTCCTTTCAAATCTGCTGCGCGTGCGTTTTTTTATTGATCTTTCTGGGTGAGTCTTATTTCACTGTTGCAGGCAGAACCTTGCAGTTCCGGTTTAATCTCATTGTTTCATTTGTCGTGTCCCCGTTTATTTTCTCCCGTTTGTGTCAGCTTTTTGAGTGCGTGTTTTTAATTTTCTTTGGTAATTTAGGGCAGCGCTTTATCCCCAGTCCTTCTTTGAACTATTTGGCTGCACGTCTGTCAGCAAATGTTTATAATATACTGTAATTCGCAACTGTCCGAGACCTCTCAATTCTTGTATAGTAAAAGTAGAGAACATATTTTAAGATATCATCTCCATGTGTAGAAAATGATTTCTCATATACGACCTGTGTCAGTCCTCAAATGCCCGTCAATCATTCCGATTACAGAGGTTGAATTCCAATTTAAAAACAGTGCCGTCACGTCCACTGTACCCTAATCAGGTTTCAAAAGTCCAATTCTTCAGGCGTCACTCTTTACGGAATTAAACAAGGCATTATTACCTTTTCTTATTCATAATCATGCACATTGTTTAGAAACTAATTCATGGTTCTGGATTGAATTTTTGACAAATCTTATCGCATTTATTAAATCCAGAAATTAAAAAGTTAATTCCTGGCCCCTGCTCCAAATGTCTAACAGTTTGATTCACACCCTGTCATATAGAGTGGAGAATGTATTGTTTTTTCAAAAACCACCCCTTATTGCCGCTTATGGGTATAAAACCTTTGTCCCCATATTTTAGTCAAGAGGTGAGCTACATGTCCCTGTGTCCCCTTTCAATTTATCGTCAATCTCCAGTTGATCGACTTTTTGTTCATGTTGCGTCCACTCAGAATTGATTGATACATGATAAACACGTGCTAACGTTATCCTAATTTTTGATTGGTTCATATATCGAAATAGCTATTCTCCATGGTTGTGAACCCTTACAATACGATGGCCCCTATTGAATTTGCTCTAGATCCAAATAACGGAAGAGTATTAAACGCATAATAATACAGGTACATGAGAACCGGTTGGCTTTAGGACAGGCCGACCATAAACATCTAACGAAATAGCTCTTCTCGTTAAGTGCTGCCACCCTTCGGGCACGGTTTCTTTCCTAACCTAAACACAGGTTGACGCATAGAACGGCCTTCGGTACCGCTGACAACATAAAGTGAATACCTTGATCCGAGTGGGAAATCCACAACCGAGGAAGCTTGCCGTATAGTAATTCATAAAACACATCACTCCAGCTCATCTGATAAATTTATATCGTTATTAATAAGGATACGGGATGTCATTTTAAGAATCAAAGGGCAATCGGCTAACCAAGGAAGTCACTTAACTGTTAGTTTGTTTCTTTAATTTTTTATATGTCTGAATATCAAAAGGCCATTATTATAGGATTATAGAAGGAAACGACTTCGAGTCAAGACGGACATTATGACATAATACCTCAAAGGTAGAGAATTGATATCCTCGTAAGCCTCAGAAGAAAGGTATCTAAAGTCGAAAATAAGTTTTCTTTTATTTCAGTCTATAGGCAAGAAAATGTTGCAAGGTAAGGATGGATCGATTTGCTTAGAGGAACCAGGGTCCTTTTGGTATAAAAAGTTTCGAGGTGCACGTTTTTCATGCTGACTTGATCTGAACACTCATTTATGAGCGCGAACGCGGACTTGCAAACCCATTTAACTAAGGCCAATTCACTGTGCCTAGGATGAACAAACACTTTTCAATTACAATGTGATATTTCGTTAAATGATAAGGCTTCACATAACAAACCTTTTATTATAACCGTGACATAAAGATTTATCGCATCAACCCCCCCCCCCCCCCCCCGAAATTTCCAATTAAATGTCATCACACGACAGGATTTTCAGTTTCAGAAGTCACAAGAACAGGTAACCAAACAAATACGTTCTTACATGCTGAGAAATCAATTCATCACGCAAATTCAATAACGTACTAGTAATGTCATCGCATTTAGTATTCCTTTTATCCGACTTCCTTTGAGCGCGGTAGTATAAAGACTCAAACAATTTGCAAAGCGGATCGAAACACTTGTAACATCATCAATACATTCAATTTTCTCTAATTTAAAAAAAGAAGAAGCAAAAGTCAAGGATAAAATCAGCAACCGTCTGCATGAACCGAAATGTATATTCCTTACCAACTTCAATCAGAAACTGATATCACAAACAATTCAAGACAACTAACCACATTTACTACCACTTATCTATTATAATGATTATCGAACATAACGCACGGCGCCCCTACGGTATTAAGTTTTAAACCCAGGAACTACATCCTGGGTAGCATGATGACTGCAAATGACCTCGTTCTCGTGTACGGCAGTTCAAAATCATAACGATTTTGAGTAACGATCATACTTTTCAAAGATACCGATTAAACAAATTAAGATTAGGCCTATTATTTCTGATCAATTCGATAGCCGAACGCATTACACAGATGATATTGTACCACCAATCTGTTTAATTTTAAAAAGTAGAGGTAACAATTAATTATGCTGACGGCTTTATTTCAAAGGTCTATTCACAATAACACAATTCGATATTAGCCGATATATGGCACAAAACATTTAAACCTGCGAATGGATATTGGTTCGAAATTATTGAAAATATATGGCATCACATCTATTTACACAAGCAGTTTTTTAGCAATCTTTGCAAATATTTAAAAACCTAGCACCTGAAGTCCTGGTGTTTTCAGTAGTGTCTCTTTTTGTCGTTAACTGCAATCTCTGCAATTCAACAATATGTTACCTTTTTTTTTAAATTTTTGTACTCAGTGGTCTGCCCATATACCTTAATTCATAAATGTGTCCGAAGGTGGGTTTACCTTTGGACCACACCCCTGTTAACGTGCCCGAATATTTGCATGAAACTGATAGCCTCGATATTGTAACGCTTGGTTTTTCATTTTCATTTTCAACCATTACAAATTGGACATATATATCAGTACAATATTGTGTTCTCCATTTAAAGACAGTAGATGATTAACGACCTTTTTAGCATCCGTAACGAATCCATCATATCTACATTTTGGCGGACCCCTTTAACGTCTGCAACTTGCGATGTGTGTAACAAACAGCGCAAAAAAGTTTCCAGGTATCCATCTATAAAGAGGGCCTCAGTGTGACTACTATTAACCTACTAATGACAATTTAACAAGACTAGTTGACACTTTGTCTGCAGTGGCAATTGTTTGGTGATGCAAATACCTTTCGCTTGCTCATAAAGTCAATCCAACACCCCTTATTTATATCCATATTCCAAAAGCATGGCTTATAAGAATGTCATATTGGTTGCTCCATTTACGGCTAAACCAAATTTGTTCGCCTGCAATGAATTAGTTTTGGGGCTGGAGAACGGCATAAAACTGCAGCTGGCAAAGCCCTATTCAATACTCACCGTATACTATGCTAATAAAGTGGTTATCCTCTAAAACGGTGGTTTTTTGTTTTTATCTTGGGAATGAAATGGATTCGAGGGCTCAAATTTCAAGACGACAATGAGAAAAATACGGTCTTTCATCTGATATCAAAATCGATACTACTTCCGGGTAAATCAGGGGGGTCCCAAAGACGATCGGAACACGCCCCTTTAAAGGTACCATTAGCACGAGAAACACTCCCCCATCACTGCTGAATAGAATGTTTAATTCAATTTTAAATACAACAGTATAATTTTAATCGCTAAAATTTAGCATTTCCTCACAAAATATCCATAGCGTTACAGAACCATGAAAATTTCTTGATTGCTGATACCCGGGTTCAATTCGACAATTGAACCCAGGTAGTACGCGCTGCGTATTGATGTTATTTTTAGGTTGAAGCACTTGTGTCATACAGCGTTTTGCTACGCTCGCGTGCGCCTGCCAATGTTGCGTCTCGTTACGTATGAATGTTGCGTTCAACGGGTTGTTCGATTGTTGTCACTGGGTGGTGGCAGTCCTTTCTTGTTGAAAGTATCCCGAAAGATGACCATAAATGATAAAGCTGTTTAATGGCGACACTATTATTTTTGCATGGAAGAACTCGGCCTCCGGCCTTGTTCTTCCACTTAAAATAATGGTATTGCCTTGGTTTCAATTTGTTGTAAAGAGAGTAGTGACTCCCAAAATCATACCTTTATTCTCTAAATTTAGTACACATTCTGCTTCTCATATCCAAATGGCTGGACTGATTTAACTCAAAATTTGTAATCTGATGTTTTCGGTGATTTGATTCCATGTGAGGGAGAGCCCAAGGGCAAGGCAATTATCTTGTTTTGCCCCATGATGTCAGAGTTGACCAACATACCCATCGCATCATACGCTTTATTCCGTTAACGAGCTTTATTCCGTCAGTGAGTTAGGTGGTCAATGACGTCACAGGTGACCAAACAAGACATTCCTGAAACCTACATGAAAATCGGACCATGAATGATCGGGTCACGCACCTTTCTTAATCTTAGCTTGTGTTTTGACTGGAGCTATGATGCATGACTGCCTATCCTCCTGCTTGCAATGCAATATGAATGCCTTACTAGTCCACAGTAGTTCAGTCCGAGGTTGCTGTGACAAGATATTCCACGTTGGGTGGGGCGTATCTCTGGCTTTGTCCAGGACCAAGCTTTCGTGTACCGAACTAGATGTACAGTGTTGTATGGTGTTGCTGAATGCTGGTTCAGCCTGGTTGAACAGTAGACTAACAGTGAAAGCCATAAACCAAATGCTATAGTATGAAAATTCCAAAACACATCATACACAGAGCATTTGAGCAATTGCATTTCACGAACAATGACCAGTCTAGCCTTTGACGGTGCTGGTGATGAGATTCTGCATAGCATGCCCACAAAGGCCACAGCATCACAGCACATGTGCATGACATGCAGTCATGGCATTGCCATGGTGCTGCAGCAGCTCCCGGGCAACAGCATAAATACAATGCACCTCCACAGCAATCCTCTCCTGTCCAGGCTCCGGCTTTTAAGATTTTATAATCGTTTTGTAGCTTTATTTACGATGTTGAATATGAATGCAAATGTAGACAACATCACCGACTCGGCCTCGGTGATGGGCAAAAATCTTTGGCGATGGGTGACGAGCTAAATATACTTGTCCATCTCTGTAACAACATCCTCCACTACGCACTATTATCCTCTTTCCCGCATCAACTGCTTGTGGTCTGGGGAAGAGAGGGAAGGCAACGGCAATTTTTAAACTGTTTTTTAAACTAAAATCCCCAAACATATTCAAATTTCAAATGCTTTTTTCTCACAAAATTTCTCATCCAACATTTTTGTTGGATTGAGAAAAGTTGCTTAAAATAGTCGTTTTCTAGCTATATATGCCAAAAGTGTAAAGTCTTTTTGGTAGATTAATTTATTGTTGTTGGCCAGGCGGTGAAGTTCATTAATCTCATCAATTCGGTCCAGCGACCACTTCTTGACAGGAGCAACACAATTTTGTTTATTCGCAGGCTTATCAATTAAGCTGCTAAAGAGACGCGGGCTCGTTTCAATCATCTATTAAAATCTCCACAATCCACGCGAGTACGATCTTCACACGCGTTTCCGCAAAGTCTCTGGCGTTGTAAACCGCCCTACTTCATTCTTGCCGTGCTTGTTGTATGTAACAATAACATACCGCATCTATTCAAGTTCCAATTTAATCTGACTTTTCTGATTTTGAGCATTCACAAAATTAGTGGAGAATGGTTCATTTGGACTAGTTAATATCATGTTCATCTGATTTAGATAAGTTTGTCCGCATATTTATAATATTTAGAAGATTTGAGGCATGGTAAACAATCATGGTATCTGATTGATCATGTCACTACTAGTATTTGGCCAGTATTGGGATATAGATTGTGTTGTAGTTTTGTTGAATGTCCGAGTCCACTGGGGTTCAATAATTGAGTCCGAGTCCAGCAGGTCTGAGTCTGCGTCGAATGCGATTCCATGGCATGGGGCCCTGAGGTTCGAGTCCATGGGACCCGAGTCCTAGTCCCCGAGCATTAGTCCAAGTCTGAGTGACTCGGACTCGCCAATTGAGGTCCGGACGAGTCCTGCTGTTCTAAACTCCACATCGTAGTGCGTCACGCCCGCGTCACGCGTCAAATCTGAACCGAATTGCGTCCAAATCGTGTCATACAGGCGTAGAAGAAACCTGAGCGGAATGTTCCAGACAACCCGATGTCCCCATTTTCACAAAAGGAAATGTAAGACGGAAACAATACAGTGGGGCTAACTTATCCAGGGCCCCAGATCCGCATCAAAGTATGTGGTACTTCCAAGATCCAGATTTTGTGACGTGAGCATGATTGTTGCGACAAATCCAATCTATCGCGTAAGTGCGTAACACGTCGTGCGTAATGAAATCGCGCGTTATTAGGCGTGACACTGTGTGGTGACTATACACTGCGATAGAAGCGTGTTCCTATCCGAACTCCCTATATTTGATCTCAAGTTTGCGGGTGACGTCACTGTGCGCGTTAGGTTTTGCACCCTCGAAACGAACGCGCTGGCCTTTCCATTTCAACACGCACTTGAATAAGCAGCACAATCGAAATGCTAAAGCGAATGCAAGGTCGTCTGTTGGCGTCATTACTGTATACGCACCCCAATGACTCAAGACCAACAGAGTTTACGCTGTGGACTGGCCACTTGATCAGCTCGTGTAGATAGCCCCCGTAAGTGATGTGTGACATAGACTTTTTTGGACAAAACACATGTATCAATGGGTAATAAGGTACGACATTTGAACTCGTATGTTTACAATCACGGACGATACCAATTACGTGATCATCAAAATCATCAGTGCATTCCAAGCCTAGCCCAGCCTTGCTTGCAAATACAAAATCGCAAACTCAGTCACCGGCTCGGCTCGGCAATCTGGGTGACGAGCTAAATATCCTATGTCATCTCGTAACAAAACATCACTACGCTACTTTCACTCTCCCATGCACAACTTACTTTGTGGTCATGCTGAACGGCAGAATGAAGGCAACGCAAATTTGGAAACTAAAATCCCTAAATATTCACATTTCAAGTGCTTTTTTCTTTTCTCAAATTTCTTCATCCAACCTCTTTTGTTGGCTGAGAAAAGTTGCTCAAATAGCGTTTTCTAGCTATATGCCAGAAGGTGTAGAGGTCTGTTGGTAGATTAAATGTAATTTATCTGGCCAAGTGAGTGG
This sequence comes from Ophioderma brevispina, assembly GCA_023653785.1. NCBI lineage: Eukaryota > Metazoa > Echinodermata > Ophiuroidea > Amphilepidida > Ophiodermatidae > Ophioderma > Ophioderma brevispina. The sequence continues at coordinate 127,030 of JAMKCH010068251.1, forward strand.
ATTTTAGCGGTATGTCGCCATGGTCTAACGTATATTTCTCAACCTCTAAATCCCAACTTCAGTAACGAAACATTTAATGACCTTCACCGCCTGAGGTTGCCAAGGTGAGGTCGATTTTAGCGGAAGTGTCGCCATTGGTCCCTATACGTTATTTCGCAAACCACCTCTAACTCCCAACTTCATAACTAAATATTAATGACCTTCCGCCGCCTGGGGGTCGGGAGGGGACCAGTGTGGGGTCGGAGGAGGGGGTTGGGTGGGGGGGGGGTCTTAATAGGGGAGAGGGTCGGGGAATGGAGGGGTTTGGTAGGTAGAGGTTAGGAGGGGTAAGTTTACAAATTTGGGTCGTGGAGGGGGTTGTGGTGGGGGTCAGGTGGGTCGGAGATGGTAATTTACAATTTGGTTTTATGATCAAAATGTATATGCTAACAAACTTGTGGGTGGGTGTAGATTAGCGGGCTACAAGATCATTCAGAAGTGCTTCAACTTTTGCGAAATGGAGTTTATCTGCTTTGCACTTTTTGTCCATGGCCCGAATTGCTAATAGCCTTTCCCGGAATCCCAGATTTTTACCAGAAGTGTCAAATTTTGGGTTCTGAAAAAAGGCCTACTATTTTTCTCATTTACCCTGGAAATTGTTTTGCCGGACTAATGAATGTGTGTTTTGAGCAAAGAAAGTGGCCCACATTTTTTTGTGGTAGAGTAATATTAATTTCATGATCACAGAATCATCTTTTTTCTCTCATATCAAAATTGATGTACCGATGTGAAAACTTTGCTATAGGGTTTGGGCCGGGGGTTTCTCAACACAAATGACCATACAGGTACTTGGCCACTGACCATTATCTCCATTTTCATTAAGCCTTCTGGTTTATCATGACCCCATTTTTCTTCCAATTTTTGTAATGAATGGGTCATTTTTTCAAATTTTTTCGCAAAATTTTGGAAAATTAGTAAATGTCCCTCAATCCTTAAACCAAAATTGTCCAAAATTTCGCTAAAGTGTCAACATTTTGAGGGAAAAATGGCTAGTTTGTTTTAATAAATTTGTCCAAATTGCATCTCGAGTATAGCTATGGGTGCTACTTTCCAGACTCTCGGAGGTAAGTCCCTACCCAAACCAAGTTTGCGAACCCCCAGGGTTTTTGGTGGTGGAGGACCATTCTATCAAGATGAAAACGATATATACTTAAATCTGGTACACCCCCCCCCTTTAATCATTTTTCTTTTTTTGTTGGGCAGAGTCATTCACACACTTTTTGACACCAACTCCTGGTTCTCTGCATATTTCCTTGAGGTGTGGAAAAATCCAAAGGTATCGAGTCAAAATGGTATCCAAACATAAAGGTAACTACTAGAAGTTATTCACACACCATCTTATTACGCCCAGAAGAACTTGAATGTTTACCAGATTTTCTTCAGTTACAAGCAGCAAGTCAGATAGCATCAGTAAGAGATGCTTATGAGCAAATCAAGCAACTACTGTTACCATGAGAACCAAGCTGCTTTTCTGCATGGAGTTGTCATTCAGAGTTCCATTGGGCTTGGTTTGTCATAAATACAGGTCTGTGTGGCCATTGGTGATTCTTGCTAAAGGAGATGTTGCTGATCGATGCAGCTAAACAATATGTTGCATGTGCCTTTGAAAGTGCTACATATGCAAGCTTTCTTGTAAAAGTTCCATTTTAACCCCCTGGCAACCACTTATTGGGCCTCAGAAGACATAATAGTAAGAAAAGCTACAAAGTGTACCAATATTTTGATCAGTATTTATAGCACATTGTAAAGTGGGAAAAACATTCATGATCAAAGGTCGTGGCTCAAGTCTTGCTGCTGCAAGTTCCATTTAAGTTATATTGATTGCCTCTCGCTACTTTGGTGCAAAACGGGAGCTGCAGGAATAATTTTCCACTGTGAGTGCTACCCATAGTGCTACGCCAAGGTAAAGTAATTGAATATGACTTGTGCATTGAAAGGCAGCTGACCTATTCCAAAGGTAGTGGTAATAATACAGTTTGATACATGTGGCAAGGTTCTGTATAGATGACAAATGGTTCTTCATGTTTTATCAGTAATGACCCAAACACGAATACTGTTAGAAAGGTGGTTACTTCTCATGGGTTAATCCTCCTAGGGAAGACCACGCTATAATACAATCTTTCTGGTTGGCTCAGTACAGGAACAAGATATCCCTCTTAGGAACAAAATCAAAATAGTGCTTATATCTATGAAACATGCATGCACCATTATGCAAATTCGTGAGAATCACAATCGATTCTTGCATGTGATTCTCTAGCATCCAGATATGAATATTACTAATTCTTCCCATTGTATCGGTATGAACTGTGTCACTTGCACGTAAATTCATTCTCGCAAACTCAAAACAAATTTGCATCCTTGCTCAGTATCGAAGATTTGCTAAATATGTGATATTACCTTCCAAGCAAACCATCACGTAAGTGCGTAGATGTTATATCGCCCCGTCATCTTTTCTGTAGATTTGATTTTTTTATCCCTCTGGCTCGAAATTAGGCTGATGTCAAAGGTCATGGACCAAACTCAAAGTTCATCTGAGGTCATTTTCAGACTGCCATCTTGCCAGAGGGATGACACAGTTTACTTGCAGTCTTTTTATATCCCCCTTGCTTGAAAAGCAAAGGGGATATTGCTAGGGTTGCGCATGTCCCGTATGTTGTATGTGTGTGTTCCAGTTTGGTTGAGCTTTTCTACCAAGTTTATACGCTCATCTTTCCAGGGGGAATGACTCAAGTATAACTTGCAGATTTTTATAATTTAAAGTTTTTGTTTTGGTTACCATGATATGCATAGCAATTGTGTGTGTCTGATATCCTTGACATGATCGGTGTACATGAAGCAAGAGTATATTGTGAGTTCCTGAAACCAGAGGAGGACACGTATGCATTGGCACCATTTCTGGATTTATTGAACCATTCTCCTACCGTAGAGGTCAGTCAATTCAACATGTCATTACAAACAGATTTGATATACTCTGGCTTCATAAGTTGTTGGACATATTTCGAACATATGCCCGCTTTCCCGCCAAACGGGGCCATTGTGTTGCACGTAGACGCATTACACGCAACGATCGACCGCGTTTGTTAGTCAAGACATATATAGATAAGGTATAGATGAGGTGACCATGTGACGTCAACGCTGGGCAAAGAACAAAGCACTGCCCGGCAGTATGCGTGAGCAACTTCAGGGCTTGTGCCTTTAAAATTTGCGCTCAATTGCGTGATCTCATCAGCTATGATGCTGGACTGTAATGGGCATATTCTTCGTACCTCTAACATGTCAGTAGACCGGGTGCTAACTTGTGTTTGTAAACATTGAGTCACCTCATCTATAGATAGCTTATTATTGTAACAAAAGTTTTTGGGTTCGACCATTTTGTATAGAAATTAAAAATGATGCCCTCATGCATTTAGCTGTGTATTTTTTATATCGCTAACCAGGTTAGCTACTAGAGTATCGTAAACATATGTAGACGTGTTGAGTGCAGTTGAGTTTTATTTCTGATGAACCAATGTAACATTGGATTCCTTTCACAATGACAAGATACACAGCCAGAGTCTTATAGTGCAACCCAGACCTTAGGCTACTAAGTACTCAAAGGTACTCCCATAAAAAGAAATTGGTATTATTTTAACTCCCATATTCTTGAAGGTAACATCAGATCCCTTTCACAATGACAAGATACACAGCCAGATTCTGATATGCACCGCCGACCTTATGCTACTAGGTACTTCAAGGGCTCTCCATAAAAAGAAATTGGTATTATTTTAACTCCCATTTCTGATGAAGGTAACATCATCCTCCCTTTCACATGACAAGATACAACCGCCAGATTCTTAACCGTTTACCCCATAGGTTAGGCTACTAGGAGATCAGGCTATATGTTTACCTATGATTACCCCCACTTTTACGGCCATCGATGTAATACCCATGCTAGTGGGTGCTCCGCTCCGCTCGCGGCTATTAACAGGTACTTCAAAGGTACTCCCATAAAAAAAAAATTGGTTGTGTAGAACATGATCAAAGTTTTTGAATATAATCCTGGTGATAACTGGGGTTGAACTCCTTTCAACGGTGACACAATTAACACGATAAACATTTTTTAAATGCAACAAAACACTAACCAAGGACATTAGGTAAAGGTGGCCCATGTTCATGTTGCTTCATCATGCGAATTGTTACACAATGAATGTCCTTCCATTAACTCCCATAATTTGCGAGACAAGTTTCCTATCAGTAATATTCTCTTTTTGTTGATTTTTCATGTACACAAAATTTCAAAAACGAATGTGTTTACCCGTGGCTTGAAAAAGTGAGGAATTGCAATTGAAAGCTCCTTTGTGAGAAATACACATGCCTTGTGCGAAATCTTAGCTTATTGAGTTTTGATAATGAACCGACTTAACTTCTAACCTAACAGTTTTTTTTTAAAAATCAGAATTTCCTTCCCGGGAATGAATGTTTTTGTCCAAGCTGTGCCCTGTCACGCCAATGTGTACAAATTCCACCTGACACATGTGGTCCGGTGGATAAGCGCAGGACTATGCCCAAAGGTCCTGGGTCGGTCCCACTGAGGCCAATTTTTGTTGTGCACTTGGCAGGCACTTTACCTCACTTGCCTTTCTCCACCCAGGGGCTAAATGGGAGCTTTAGGAAATTGTCCATTGCAGGCCCTGCCCAGAGGTATGGGTATGCTTGGGCATTTGTAAGGCAGCTGACTAGTGCTAGTGGCCGGATAAATGTAAAGTGTTTTAGACATTGTGAAATCGCTATATAACTGTAGACATTTATTTATTATATATTAACATTTTTGCACAGTGTAATCCTTTAAAAAATAAAACAAAAAACAAAGGTCAGATTTCATTTTGAGAGACAAGTGCGATATTTGTTTGGCGGACTTTTATGTTTTATTCTGCAAGAGATTGAAATAAAAATACCCAACCAATCATGAATGATCAAAATACGGGTCAAAATACTTTTTTAGTATTTGACCATTTTTATTAATGTAATATGCAAAGGTTAGAGCCGCCTACAACAGCACACTCATGTTTGAAATCGCAGAACCCACACCCATTACAAGAAATATGATCGGTTTCATTGCTATGGTCCTCATGACAATGTAAATTATGCTGGATATGGATTTCTTGCGCCACACAACCCTCACAACGTTGTGTCATTTCATATTGGTGAGTATAGACCCCGTTGATTGGTCTCCATGCATTATGATGATGTAATGGCAATCATAGATTGGTAAGAAGAGCTTAAATAGTCTGACAGATTGAATGGTTTACTCACGCTAGAGGTCTATCATATTATGTATAGGCTAATCAGAGATACTGTAAGAAAGAGGTAGACCTGAGAGGATTAATCTGCCTTTCAGACCCCAGAGGGTTATTCTGCCTTATCAGACCTCAGAGGGTTAATCGCATTATCAGACCCCATAGGGTTAATCTGCCTTATCACATCCCAAATGGTTAATCTGCCTTATCAAACTCCAAGGTTTAATCCAAAGGGTGAAACGCATTCAACACCAGTCGTCTGTGCTGGCGCTTGACATTTTGAATTTGCACGGAATAATTATCAGTTTGGGTGCTTGTATACACACATAATGTCATTCGATACAACATCGCCAAAATATCAGTTGTTGGATGTTGGGTGCTATTGGGTTGGTTAAATTTGTCCTGCCCATGGCCACACTACGAATGAAATGCCACTCAGTGCGTCCTTATTTAATAAACCGCTCAATCACTACATCTTTTCACCTACGCTCGCATTCATTATGATATGAAAAAGAGTGTCTGAGCACAATGATCCAGTGGCACTATTATTACACCTGGCCAGCCTCTACACATACATATTGTATCACTACCTTTAGTGTATATGCAAAGCGTTAAGCGGCACCCACAGTATCTGGAAGAAGCGGAGGCAGCATTGCTTTCTATTGTTTGGTACTTTAGGTTTCTTGTGGTCGGCAAAACATGCGAGACGTGTATTTCTAAGATTACGTAACGTTTGCCTCTCTATCTATATAGAACCTCTTTGGGTTAATCTGCCTTATCAGACCCCAGAGTGTTAATCTGCCTTATCGGATCTTACAGGGCTAAGCTTCCTTATTAGAATTCAGCGGTTTAATCTTCCTTATCAGACCTCAGAGGGTTAATCTGCTTTATCGGACCTCAGAAGTTTAATCTGCCTTTTTAAACCATAGAGGGTTAATCTGCCTTTTTAAACCATAGAGGGTTAATCTGCCTTTTTAAACCATAGATGATTAATCTGCCTTTTTAAACCATAGAGGATTAATCTGCCTTTTTAAACCATAGAGGATTAATCTGCCTTTTTAAACCATAGAGGATTAATCTGCCTCATCATACTTCAGAGGGGTAATCTACCTTGTAGACCTTGGAGGTTTGCCTTATTAGACCTTGGAGGGGTAATATGCCTTAATTATCCCTCTGGACCTTGCAGCCAGGCAACTATAGTTGCTCAAAGATCAACATTATTTTGTTTCAATTTTAAACAAAAATTAAACTATCCATCTTCATTACCATAATTAGAATCAGCATGAAAAATGAGTCCAAACAAATGACCTGTGTAATTAGCTGTCTCAAAAACCACACTTGTAGTACTCAAGTACAAATACTCGTACTTGTACGCAAGTACGAGTACAATTTGTGTACTCGTACCCAGGTCTGGGTACTCGTACTCAGGTCTGGGTACTCGTACTCATACTCAGGCCTGGGTACTTGTACCAATACTCGTATTCATGCAGGCATAAGTACTCGTACTCGTACTTTAAAATTTTGCTGTACTCATACTCGTACTCGCACTCAGGACCAAATACTTGTAACTCGGGGTCAAGTACTCGTACTCATACTCGAAAAAGTACTCATACTACAAGTCTGAATCAAAGTACTGACTATTTTAAAACTCATAGCGAGACCAATAAATATTGGGCGCAAATCATCCAATTTTATCATTATCATGCGCAGGATCCGATATTATCGTGTATCGGACACCTCAAAGCATGATAGTGTCTATAACCTGTACAGTATCAACCAGGTTTGAATGGGTTCAAGGAACATACACCTCATTTTGTTTGAAGCAGATCATCAATTAGAGAATAAAGTTATCATTTTTAGTATCTGGAGTGTATTGCAAATGTAGAACAACAAGGCTGCAGGCTGGGTTGTCCTAAAAGGCTGACTCAGAGATTTCCTGATGAGGGTGCACTCATTTTCAAACAAATCGTGTTTTTTGCATATTACATAATGCTTGTCCATATATTAATCACTGATATGTGAAATATATAAGCTCAAATCGAAGTCTTTCGGTAGACGTTTCATACGTGCATATAGAAGTCCCATGGATGGCAAATGAGTAATAGCCATTCCTTCCGGCAAGCGCTACGCCCAAGGTCATACAGTTATGACGGAGGAATTCAATTGTAATACCTCTTTGCATCCCATGGGAATCTATTTGAAACGTCTTACCAGGCTTTCCCTATAGAAAAATCACAACTTTGTTGTTAAATTCCGGATCCGGGAAATTTTGTTATACGGTATCCTATAGCACTTGTTATTATACTGTGCTGCATATGTTTACCTTCATGAAAACGAAAAAAATTCATTTCATCTCTAACGGGGATGAATTTTTATTAAGCATTTTAGGTAAATATCTTCGGTTCTAGATGACGATTTTCATTACTACACCCAAAAAAAATATATTTAGAAAATCTCTTAGTAGCCTTAAGTAATGGTATCACCCGTATACCTTTGAAGTCATCCTACACATGTGGATGCATTGACATTTTTTAATTCTTAAACCTATTCCGAAAAGACAGCCTTATGGAATGTCCTAAAGTTGACCCACTGGTCACACTTGCAGTACCTTGCAATTCACTGCTGTGAGGAGAGTGAAAAAGGAGCATAGGATAATTATGGATTCTCCAAATTTTATTGATTTGAAATGTAACAAATTTGAATAGTTTATAAAAAAAAAAACATGAACATTTTAAAGAGACCAACATTTTTTAAAATTCAATTTACACTCTTTTAGATGACTTAATAAAATGCTTCAAGAGTCAGCATGAGGCCAATGATGCTTTACTTGAGAGGAAGCTACAGATATTGTCCAGTAACCATCTGACCTCTGACCTTTCCTGTGGCTTGGATGGGTTGTCATGGAGATTGCAAACAGTGTTGAGAATTCTGTGCATGGATTTTAATGAATTGTAAGTATTGCATACAGTATGTGACCTTCAATTTTAACTACTTAGTTCTCCAGGTAGACAAGGATGAATATTTATTAATCGATTTCCTGCAGATAGCCAGCGTACACAAGTGTTGAAAAAAATGTGCGCTTGGCCAGATTCGAACCGGCGACCTCCAGTATAACCAATATCATGTCACAGTTACATCACAAAAATATTAATAAGAAACCAAATTCATAACATATCACTTGAGAAATGTATAACAAACCACAAGGCAGGCTATATATAACCTCTAAATCATCAATATATCTATAGCATGGCGGCATAGCTTATACTCATCAAACAACTGTCAAGCTGTATTGAATGCCATTAAATATTTCTTATTTTCAGAATAGCTGGAAGAGGATAATTATGGAGAAGAGTGTAGCGAACAAACAGAATCTGAATCTAAGCATCTGTCAGTTGAAGATCATCAGAAGAATTGGAAGAATTAGAATACTGCAGGTACAATGCTATTATTTTAAAAGCAAAAAACAATGAAACCATTAAAAATATCAATTTAAAATTATTTTATTTATTGACAGTAAATATATCACGCTGGCTTCCTGTTTCGGTATTGCGTGCGCGTTGTAAATATAGCACGGGAATAAAGATGGCAAAAAAGCCCCTTCCATGATTGTTGTGACAGTCGATGACATTTGTCGGAATAATCTGGATTTTTTTCGCAAGGATACTCCAATGACCAGGAAAACTATCGGTACGTCCTTATTTGGGGATAATTTCATTATATATGTGCCGTGATTTATGCCAAGAAGTCCTTTAATGACCTGTATTTGTGATCTTATCTTTTGCAGAAATCAGAGATCTACCAAAAACTCTGCATGTTCAATTTTCATATCAATGCTACATAAGGAAAGGCAACTCATCTTGGAGACTTTGCCTGCAATCAATTTCCAGTCTAGTCAAACAAAGCCAATGCTCAAAGGTAACAGTAATGTCCCCCAAAAACCTTCAAACACTTGGTGCCAGCTAGCCGCCATCATGTTTTTGAACAAAAGCTTATGACTATTGTTCGTTGTTGTAAGATAAGGTAGGACTGTTAGCTATGTACCTTAAAAAGTTCATGGCGTAGAGTCAATAGTTTTTTTAAGCTATGACCCCAACAATCACGTAACCGCAGGAACCATTTTACAAAATGAGGAGCTACATGGTAATGCAAGAGTGGCACTGAAGAATAGAATGGCAAATACAATTTTGATTTGCAATAGCATTGCCCATTTTTTTCTTGGCAGAACAACTTGTACTTTATAAAATAACCTGCATTTACATATTATTATTATTAAACTGTAATGATAAAGAATTATTTATTGGTGATAAAATACATTTCAAAATTGATATAAGATAAACTATGACTAAGTCATCGACAAACCCCACGGGCAAACTCCATGTTACATAAAAGTATAAATGCGTTGGGCTGCAACTTCTTTGTTACATTCTGAATTTTATGAAAGTAACATCATTTTCAACACAAAATTCAATATCAAATATTCATTACTAGGCGTCTCCCCGGGGTTTTTTTTTTTTCGCGATCTCCTGGTTTTCGCGATCACCTGGCATGAATGACCCTCAGGTTTTACGCGTCCTTTGACCTGGATGACCTCTGAATTACCTTGTCGGATCTTGAATGACCTCCTGATGACCTGTTGTGACCTTTAAGATTAGTGTGCATCAACATCACCCCACCCGCAAGTTTCATGTCCATATACCAAGATTTACCCATTTGACCGCCTTTGACCTTATATACCCCTAATGAACCTTGTCAGTGACCGTTAAACTTTTCGGCATTTAACATCGCCCGCACTCCAAGTTTTCAATGTCCATAACACTTATTTTAACCTATTTGACCTTGAATGACCCTGATGACCTTGTCGTGACCTTAAATTTTCGGCATCAACAATCAACCCCGCCCACCAAGTTTCGTCAGGATAACCCCCCAAGCTTCCCTTTTTACCTCTTTGACCTTGAATGACCCCTAATGCCTTTGTCATGACCTAAAAATTTTTGGCGTCAAAAATAATCGCCCCCCCCCTCCATGTTTCATGTCCATAACACCAACCCCCACGTTTCCCCCATTACCCTCATTTGACCTGATGACCCTTGATGACCTTTGATCCCTAACGACCAAAACAACCTCGTCTTGACGTCAAGGTAACCCCACCACCAAGTTTCAGGAACGTGTGACCCTCGGTCTCCGAGAAACCAAACGTTACCTCATTTGACCTTGAATGACCCCTAAGAACCTTGTCGTGACCTTCAAAATGTTCGGCATCAGAATCGACCCTAAAAAAAAAAACAAAAATAAAATCAACAAAAAAAAACAACAACACCACCCCAAAAACATTAAAAAAAAAAAAAAAAAAAACCAATTTAACCCCATTTTACCTTGAATGACCCCTGATGACCTTGATCCCTAACCAATACAACCCGGTATTGGGACATCACGGTGCACCCACCCACCAAGTTCCGGAACGTGCAATCCTCGGTCGAGAAAATAGATCGGTCCATTTGACCTCTTTTGACCTTGAATGACCCCGATGACCTTTGATCCACTAACCAATACAAACTTGGTTTTCGGAAGGGCAAGGGCACCACCCACCAAGTTTCAGGATCGTGCGACCCTTGGTCTCAGACAAAATAGACCGGTCAGACACACGACACCTGGCAGACCACCGGTATTATTATATAGATTGCCATTCAATTTCGGTTTAAAAACCTCTTTTTGTGCTCTCACAAAGATAGGATGATAAGCTCTAATCCAATGTGGACAATACAAGGTTTTTGTTGATCATACAGCCTAGTCATCATCTTATAAGGTTGAATGCATGTTTATGAACTGTTATTAACCATGAACATGCACATGTTGATATTAAGTTTTAAGATCTTTACTTTATTTCACAATTACTTAACTAACTGGGATATTTACTGATAGGTGGATTTTCGCGCGGTTTTCATTTTCGCGAATTTTGCGTGGGTGAACATAAAAATGCGAAAATAAAAACTTGCGAAATGGGGTCTTTTTCCGTGAATTTGTGTTGCGTTGGTGTCGGTGCCGTGGAATTAGGTCCTCGCGCGTTTGGTAGGCTGTTGAAGTAGCAAAAACGTTTGTACGTGAAAATTTCCACTTGTACAGTATTCATATTTGAGCTTTTTTTTCTAGAAATTTATATATGTGCATTATGTATGGTTTGGGTTTCTTTTGATATTACTGCTGGTCATGTGCAATCCTAATTGTTTTATTTGCTATGGTGTTTTCTAAGGACCGCAATGGAAATAAGTGTACTTTATATGTGTACTTTTTGTGTTTTTTATCCTTGGAATTTTGCCTGAATAAATTGAAATGAAATGAAAGATATTTGTTGCAGCATCTGTCATTTAAAGAAAGGAAATGGTGGTTGACTTTAAGATTCATATTGGTGCATGCAGAAATTTTGTAGTTACAAGCGCCTCAATTTGGTAAAATGGGTCCTGTAGGTTAATAGATTTATGGGATCAATTATCTTAAAAAAATATTGTATCTACCTACATGATGAACTTTTCAGAGATATCTAATAGTCCTATCTTACCTTACAACAAGTAGTCATGTGCTTTTGTTCAAAACTTATGGGGCCTGACACCAAGTGTTGCATGTTTTTTTTGGGGGGACACTGTATATACTTGACCTCTGGTTGTGTTTGTCAATGTTGTAACTGATAATTTAGCAAACACGCCACAACAAAAAACTTGAATTTTGCATTTTTCAGAGAATATAGCGCATTGGCCACTTTTAGTTATTAGCCATTCAGAACAAATATGCAAAAGAGGTAATGCTATTTATTTGCCCATCTTGTGAAAGGATTTAACAATGTGAAGAGCGCCCCCAATTTTCCAAATAGTTTGAGGTTTTTGCAAAGTTGCATTGGTAATTGGCTAGTAAACTATATCTGTGAATGGTAAAGCTCGCAATTCTCTCTGTGTCGCAAATGAAGGAATTTTGTAATTGGAATAATATCAGTGATCTCCGATAGTAATTCAACGGCTGCTGGAAATGTTGTTCCAATATGGAATAACCGAGAAAATGTGCCATGTACGTGTCTATACTCACCTATTAGTTGTTCCGTCAGTTCAGGTAAGTCAAATTAGAGGTTATTTTTTTGAAGTGGCACTATTCCATCATGGAAGGACATAAACTTGGCACTCCAGCTCTTCTGTTAAATACAATCAGGGATCCCAATTCTAATTACAATAATCGCTTATTTTATGAGAAATACACATTTTTAGGTCGTCCCATAGGACAGACCTTATGGCAGCATGATTCGTGTGTCAGGCTATCTGTGTGTGTGTCAAACGTTTGGTATACACTTTTGGTTAAAATGTTGTCTAGCTTTTTTGTGCACTGATGGATCAACATCATACTTGGTATGTTTGTACATTGAGGCAAGGGATCTTATGTGGGGTAACAGATGAGGTCAAAGGTCATTCAGGGGTCACTTAGGGTCATTTTATCATGTGCATGTGGTATACACTTTTGATTAAAATGTCTAGCTTTTTAGTGCAGTGATGGATCAAGTTCATGCTTGGTATGCTTATACATTGAGACAAGGGATCTTATGTGGGGTAACAGATAAGGTCAAAAGTCATTCAGGGGTCACTTAGGGTTATTGTATCTTGTGCATGTGGTATACACTTTTGGTTAAAATGTCTAGCATTTTAGTGCAGTGATGGATCAAGTTCACACTTGGTATGCTTATACATTGAGACAAAGGGTCTTATGCGGGGTAACAGATGAGGTCAAAGGTCATTCAGGGGTCACTTAGGGTCATATCAAATTGCTAAACAATAGTCCAAAGAACAGAGCAAAGAAGAATGGTCAAATACCTAAAAAACGGGCTCCATAGACGATAACGGAAGAGTCAACCTAGTATTCCTTAGCATTGTAGCCGGACTGTGAGTATGCCGGACTACAATTACTTCTACACTGGTATGCTCAGTATGTGAGGATTTGGGCAATAGTAAATGAGTATCAATAATTGATAAGATAATTATATAATATTGAATGGCTTTGAGTATGATACAAGAATATATTGCACGAGCTAGAAAAATATTTTTCTAGCGAGTGCAATATATTCTTGTATCATACGAAAACAGCCCTTCAATATTATTATTATTTAAATATCAGGCTGACTCAAACCAAACCTTGCGTTGACAGTGTTGTAGTCCCAACTGGCGAACGATAGTGTTTCAATATTGCGTTCTCACTAAAATGCCCGGATGCGATACAATATTTAAAAGAATATTGTATTGCATCCGGGGACTTACCAAAACTGTACAATACAAAGATTTCCTTGCACCACTCGGAAGCCTGATATAAATAATATGATTATTGCTTCCTTTGACCATGTAACAAAGATATTTTAATTGCAGGTATGATGGTTTTTATGGCAAATGTAATGTGTTATCAACCAAACCCAAACATTGTTGCAGTCTAGGGTGTTTTGAACCAATCCCGAAATGCATTGCAATGTGCTTACACTGCACTAAACACATGTCAGTACTTGGGGATGTGTTCGAGAGGTTTAAGGGGCACAAAGCATTTGCAATCATTAAAATTTATTTATTTATGTATTTATTTATAACAATTGGCTATATAAAGCCAGGACAAGCCCAATAGTGACAAAGCACTAAATTAAAGGGATGCCCATAAAAACACACAAAAAGAGGGCAGCCCTAAAACCAAAAATGAAAAGATGTGACGGATGGAAAAGCGAAAAACTAGGACAGCTACAGGATGTGGCGGCAAACAGCGGCTTTTAGAGAGGTGCACTTGACAACATCCTCGGGCAGGTAGTTCCATAATGTGGGAGCAAATGCATAAAAAGACCTTTTGGAAAGCGAGAGCCTGCGGAAGGGTGGATCAAGAGAGAGGCTATTGAGATTGCGAAAAAAAAAAAAAAAAAAAAAGGTCAAAGGTCATTCAGGGGTCACTTAGGGTCATTTTATCATGTGCATGTGGTATACACTTTTGATTAAAATGTCTAGCTTTTTAGTGCAGTGATGGATCAAGTTCATGCTTGGTATGCTTATACATTGAGACAAGGGATCTTATGTGGGGTAACAGATAAGGTCAAAAGTCATTCAGGGGTCACTTAGGGTTATTATATCTTGTGCATGTGGTATACACTTTTGGTTAAAATGTCTAGCTTTTTAGTGCAGTGATGGATCAAGTTCATGCTTGGTATGCTTATACATTGAGACAAGGGATCTTATGTGGGGTAACAGATAAGGTCAAAGGTCATTCAGGGGTCACTTAGGGTCATATCAAATTGCTAAACAATAGTCCAAAGAACAGAGCAAAGAAGAATGGTCAAATACTTAAAAAACGGGCTCCATAGACGATAACGGAAGAGTCAACCTAGTATTCTTAGCATTGTAGCCGGACTGTGAGTATGCCGGACTACAATTACTTCTACACTGGTATGCTCAGTATGTGAGGATTTGGGCAATAGTAAATAAGTATCAATAATTGATAAGATAATTATATAATATTGAATGGCTTTGAGTATGATACAAGAATATATTGCACGAGCTAGAAAAATATTTTTCTAGCGAGTGCAATATATTCTTGTATCATACGAAAAAACAGCCCTTCAATATTATTATGATTTAAATATCAGGCTGACTCCAAACCAAACCTTGCGTGACAGTGTTGTGTCCCACCTGGCGAACGATAGTGTTTCAATATTGCGTTCTCACTAAAATGTCCCGGATGCGATACATATTTAAAAGAATCTGTATTGCATCCGGGGACATTACCAAACGGTACAATACAAAGATTTCCTTGTTCACCACTTCTCGGAAGCCTGTATAAATAATATGATTATTGCTTCCTTTGACCATGTAACAAAGATATTTTAATTGCAGGTATGATGGTTTTTATGGCAAATGTAATGTGGTTATCACCAAAACCCAAACATTGTTGCAGTCTAGGGTGTTTTTGAACCAATCCCGAAATGCATTGCAATGTGCTTACACTGCACTAAACACATGTCAGTACGTGGGATGTGTCGAGAGGTTTAGGGGCACAAAAGCATTTGCAATCATTAAAATTTATTTATTTATGTATTTATTTATAACCATTGCTATATAACGCGGACAAGCCCAATAGGGACAAAGCACTAATTAAAGGGAGCCCATAAAAACAACACAAAAATGAGGGCAGGCCCCCCCTAAAACGCAAAAATGAAAAGATGTACGGATGGAAAAGCGAAAAACTTAGACAACAGCTACAGGAATGTGGCGGCAAACAGCGGCTTTTAGAGATGTGCACTTGACAACATCCTTGGGCAGGTAGTTCCCTAATGTGGGGGCAAATGCATAAAGAGACCTTTTGGAAAGCGAGAACCTGCAGAAGGGTGGATCAAGAGAGAGGCTATTGAGATTGCGAAGGGTGAGTCTAGGGTGAGGCTTTGAATTTAAAAGGGATAGCAGAAGAGCAAAGGTGGTGTTGAGAATCTTGAAGCACATTGGCTCCGGACAGCAATGTCATCAGCAGGGCGCTTAGATAGGGAGGAAGATTGAAGCAAGGAGGAGATCTCCATGAGAGATATTCTACTAGGATGGAGAATAACTCTGTGCATGCAAATCGCTGAGTAGATCCAACCTGTTGGTTAGCGTGATGTGTAAAGGATGCCAAGTGATACTGCTGGACACCAACATCCTCTCTAAATTACGTCCTATATCTAATTTGACATTTCGCGGAAAGGTGATTGAAAGAGTACAAGTGAATCAGTTGGCAGACTTTCCCACTCATCGAGAGGCCTAATGATCTCCCGCTCCAATGCAGTCGGCATAAAACGGCAATATCAAGTACTGAGACTGCCTGCTCCTGTTACTGTTGACGAATGATCATCTTTGACTGCTCTTGACAAACAAAAAGAGGCTGTACTATTGTTACTGACTTCAGCGCCCCCTTCGACACCATAGACCACAACACAGCTTCCTAACCCTTCTTACTGAACGGTATGTGATTACTGGAAACCTTAAGTTTGGTTCTCGCATACCTATGGTTGAAACTCAATCTATATCAGTCAGATGTGCTTGTCATATCCTGTGGCGGTAGATTGTGGAGTCCACAGGGCTCGGTTACTTGACCAATTGACTTCATCTTGTTCAGAGCCCCACTAAGGAATCATCACTCACTGCCACCGTATTCATTGTTTGGTTTACTGCTGATCGACAACCCAGCTCTAAACATGACTTTCCACCCTCGATCGGGGAAGCAAGCCCTAAAAGATTGAAACAGCGTTGCCGACATCAGATCGGGTGAAAATCCAACAAGCTCGCTATTAAATTACAATAAGACGGAGATGTTGTACTTCGCTCCTCATCTTAGCAGATCAGCTAGCAACTCTCAGCCAAATATGATCATTCACAATTCTGTTATACATCCGGTCCGCTGAAGCACGTAACCTTGGTGCCATCTTAGAGTCATCACTAAGAATGATCAATCATATTAACAGCTTATGCAAAGCTGCTTGGCTCTCATAAAGAAAAATTAGGCAGTTTTCGGACAGTCCTTGATGTAAAATCTACCATCAGATTGGTCCACTCCTTTGTTACATCTAGGCTGGTTTCCTGCAATTCTTGCTTTATGTCCTTCCAAAATAGCATTGAACCAGGTTTCAGTGATGTCAAAATGCAGCTGCCCGTCTTGTCCTTAAATCCATCTGGACGAGACCAATCACAACAGCTACATTGGCTTCCAATTAAACAGAGGGCTGTTTTTTGTGGGCCGCCAGCTATAATTGGCAGGACCACTTAATCCATTGTGCGTGTGGATGTGTGTTGTGATGTGTGGTCACAATTGTTAAGTTTTTTTTTAATGACCTAATTGAAAAGTTAAACTTCAATTGGCACCAGAGACTTCTGTCATAGGTGCACAATGATCCGTCATATGTTGTGATGAGGTCCAAGGTCATGTTGAAAGGTCAAAGTCATGTGAGGTCAAGTTGAAAAATGGGCTTAAAAAATGTAACATTCATCTAAATTGAAAACTTGAAGTTTCAATGGAAACCAAACTTTTGTCATAGGTGCCCATGCATCCTCATATTTTGATGAGATCAAAGGTCACGTGCCAGGGTCCAGGTCATGGAGGGGCCCCACAGCTTATATTTTTGAATATAGCGAGCCGTCGAAAGCCGAGAACCGCGAAATTCTAGTAAGATTCTATTTTCTCACCTTAAAGCCATCACAGCAGGTCACCGCCTGCCTATATCGCGTGAGCTCATCCAGCTGTATTCACCCACCGAGAACCTGGAGATCAGCGTCTTGCTCCCAGCTGAGTAATTCAAGCCACTCATCAACAAAGTTCTATGGTGAATAGATCTTTTGCTTACGCAGCAGCACATTTGTGGAATAATCCCTAACGTAATCCGCTTAGAACAGTCAGCAACTATTTTCAAGTCACGTCTGAAGACATTCCTTTTACACAACATTTTGGCTCCTGAGACTATCCTGTGTTCTGATGCAGTCCAATCACTATTATAATTCTGTGATTTTTTTTTCCTTTCTTTTCTTATTCTCTACCTTTATCCAATCCGGTTGCCTAGGATAGTGTTTTCATCAGTTTACGGTTATGGTTAGGAGCATCTGAATCCAGGAAAGATCAAAACTTAACTGATGTCGCTGTGGGTACTACACACAGCTACTCACAGCTGACGATTCAGGTGTATCCCCATATGTTCTTAGTATGGGAGGCACTGGGTTGTCTTTCTTCTTCTGTTGGGTCAACCATATCTATATATATGTTGGAATTAAATTTATTTTGAACTTGAAATTGTGTATAATTGATGTATGTCATTGTTGTTTACCACTTAGAATTGATTCTATTTTTGTATGTGTGTATTGATCATTTTGTATATTGCTCTTCTATGTGAAGCGCTAGAGGCCTCTGCATATAGGCGCTATGTCAGATTGTTATTATTATATTTTTTACTCAAGGATGGGTTGTTGTGAACCAAAGGCAGGTATACAGAAAAATGGAGTGGGGGAGGGGAGGCATTGTTTTTAAAAAGCCCTGTGGATATTAGCCTATGGTTTTCCTGGCTTTCTTGCAGTATAGTCCACATGTATATTCCAGGATAAATTTTCAGAGGTTTTTGAATACCAAGGTATTTAACAGAGGAAACTCTTTGAATCACCTGGTTATTCCTGCTGAGCAGAGGTTGGGAAAGGGGGGTTTTCTTGGTGGAAATGACCCGGAGTTTAGTCTTGCTGGCGTTGGCAGTGAGATTGTTGTTGGTAAACCAGTTATGCATAGATTAAAGACACTATCAAGTGATTTGAAAAATATTTGAAAACCTTTGGCCGACCCAGAGCTTCAAAGTGAGGATAAGTCTGTAGAATTCCTCATAAGTTATCTTTTCACAGTGAGGAATGACAGAAAAAGGAAGAAAAACGGCAGTGTTCCAAGAACGATTCTCCATTCAATTACTGTGTTGTAGTAAATGTCAGAAACGGAACTAATGAATAAAATCTCTGATTCTGTCCTTATAGGTTTGCTTCTGGTCTATCATTTGCGCAGGGGTATGTTAGGATACTGTACTGTTTAATACATGCAAAAAAATCTGATTTTTGATGATTTTTTCGCTTTGCTGATTTAGCAAAATCACGATAGTGTCTTTAATGTCTGTTGAGAACTGGTGATCACGGTCAAGGGCGGATGGGTTTGGTATTGGGTGTGTCATCAATCCATAAAGCACCAAGGAACTGTTGAGAGAAATGATGGATAAAATTCATTTTATATCGATTAAGAGTAGCGGCCCCAGGACAGAGCCATGGGGAACACCCGACAGAACAGGGAACAATGGATCAGAAGAACAAAGAAGGCACTGATACGGAAAACAGGGGATGGTACGGCCGAGAAAAGGTAGGACTAAGCCAGCAAAGAAGGGGACCCGTGATCCCAGCAGAATGAGTTTCAAAATCATTTAAAATTACATAAGTGTTAGCACTTGGCTCTCAATGAAGTGTTAAAAGTCAGTGTTTTGTGTTAAGCAGAGGATTTGTGGGATCACATGACCTCTTGAGGTTGAAATTTCCCACACTGGTGGATTATGGGGGGACTCATACCACCCCCTGGTTAAAATGCAAGGAGCATTGAGAATATTTGCATCACATGTGCACTTGGCAGGGAAGTTTATAGCTACAAGAATCTGTGAAGTTGCTTCTCGAAAGACAGCACATCCATGGTGCTGGTTTCAGAGGTCTGCTTCAAAAAGAATCTAACCGGTGTTCATAACCTCAATGCAATCAATAGTATGGTGCAATAACAAGAATACACAACTGCCCCAATGTACAGCGCAATCAGCTGGCTCCTTTGTTTATATTCAATGAATACTGTTTAGAACAAAGGAATGGAATTGGTGATCTGTACCACAATGCATTTCATGTGCGACAGCTGTTTTAAGCAACTGAGTTTAAGAGGAAAAGTTATGTCATTTGATATACCCCATTATGAAGGGAAGTTCACATTCCCATAAATTCAGAGATGTTTGTTGAATTCCAAATAAGTTACAAATGACATCAAGATTTAATTTTTTTCTTAGTATCACTTTTGAAAGTCTTTATACCATTGCAGTATGATGTCGGTCAACAATTAGTTTGAAGAGAAATAACTTGCCAAATTTTCTATAATAAATCATCAAACTTAGCCAATCAGAATGTTCTAAATGGTTCAAATTTCTTGTTGAGGGTGCATCCCCCAGATGGAGGACGTTTGTGACACTTTTGGTCTAAGAAAAGTTTGGAACTCTATGAAATGTAACTTTCTGATTGGTTAAAAATATTATGAAGAGGAAAGGACTATGAAGTGTGATTAGTATAAAAAAAGCAAGATATTTTGTGAAGAATCAGTCCCTCAGACCGTAAGTGTGACTAAGCAAATGATGCTTTGGCCCGGGGGAAGCGCTAGGACCCCAAATCTCTTAAACTAGGGGTCTGATAAGGGGTAAACTGACTATTTACAAAAGATGAAGTTGAATTTTAGGGGTCCAAGAAGTTAAAATTGGTGGTCCACGACCACAAAATGCAGCTTAGCGCTACCCCTGCTTTGGGCTCAAGAATGAATGGTGATGTAGTAAATAAAACTAATTGCCAACTAAGCATAAAACTTGCTGTCGTTTGAAATGAGTTATTTGTGTGAGAAAAAGCCAGTTGACAACTTGAATACCAATGCCACACCATGGTTCATAAATTTGCATAATGAATAAACTACAATGATATCAAGGAATTTCTGATAAGAGGTTAAGTCGTGGAGAAGCTTATGCTCCCAATTCAAAAAATATTTGTCGTTAGCATTTGGGCCAGACTTGGGTTGCTGTGGTGGGTTTGCCACTCCTCACTCACAGAATGGAAGAGAGATAGGAAGGAACCACAAGGACTTCCACCATCCAGGTTTAATCTGTGTATCCATTCTTCTGCACAAAAGATTGTAATTATGCTGCCACAATTGAAGATAGGCAAATAATTATTACTGGAGAGGTTTTTTTTTTTAAAACTCCAAAGTATGAACAAAAAAGTGTAAAAGAATTTTCAGAATATTACACAATTGCTATTATAGGGCAGCAGGTGGATTTTTCAAAAGCAAAGTAGATTGTTGTGGTTCCTTCTCTCTTTCTTCCCAGCATGATAGACCAGGAGCACAGAGAGTTTTTATTCAACTGCAAAGGGACAAAGGGTTTAATTTTTGGTTTACATTGTATTTGGACAATGTCCTGGATAACCCAAGAAAGCCTCTACTGGAAGCTTACCTTATTTATATCCTGAATAACCCAAGAAAGCCTCCACTGGAAGCTTGCCTTATTTATGTCCTGGATAACCCAAGGAAGCCTTTACTGGAAGCTTACCTTATTTTTGTCCTGGATAACCCAAGGGGGCCTCTACTGGAAGCTTACCTTATTTATAACCCAAGGGGGCCTCTACTCGAAGCTTACCTTATTTATGTCCTGGATAACCCAAGACAGCCTCTACTGGAAGCTTTCCTTATTTATGTCCTTGATAACCCACAGGGCTTCTACTGGAAGGTTATTTCCATTAGGGTCCATTCTACCAGGACGGAATTGGGACAACCAGGGGTAAATGCACTATTCTTATCGAACCGACTGATGTGCATGCATGGGTATGACATGGGTTCATCTGTGCATGAGACCAGCAGCTTAACATAGACCATCACTGACCGCTCAGGACAGCCTTACTAAGTCTGTACCAACAAAGCCAGTAAAAAGGTAGAACTAACGCAAGGCAGACTGGGACGAGTTTGAGAACCTGGTGGATTCAGAAGTGCCCAACCTTCCAACACCTACCTTCTCCACCCTGGACAATTCTTACACAGCACTATGTAAGCTCTTTGTCGCCGCAGTTATATCCTATCCTGGGATGAGAAGTGTGATGCTCTTTACAGTGAATTCTGAACCCAGGTATGAAGAGACATCCAAGGCTTGTTGGGAGGAGACGGTTCAGGGAATTGATTTCACTCATTCTAGTAGGAAGGCCTGGAAGACCATAAACCACCTCACCGGCAGAGTTACCAAAGCATCGAAATATCCTGTCTCTGCCAAATCAATTGCTGAGCAACTCCTTGCAAATAGTAGTTTCAAGGGATATTGGTAAGGATCACACTCGCTCTGTTAAAAAGAGATCACCATACTTAGTTGACCCCTGGCGTGGATGGGTCACTTTCAACACCCTTCTCACCTCTGCTATCAGCCAAGGGGCTTGATAATATACCAGCGGAGTTCCTGAGGCACTGCAGCCCACAATGTCTTGAATGGCTCCAGGAATTCTACACATGTTGCATTACCAACCAGTCCTTACCCAAGATCTGGAGGAGGGCTACCATCATCGCACTTCCCAAACCAAACAAGTCTGTTGACAACCCCCATGATCTACCGAATAAATCACTATTGTGTGTTTCCTTCAAACTTCTTGAGAACTCAGGGCTGATCCTGGCCCGGCTTAGAGCCAGTTGTCGAATCTCATCTGCCTGACGAACAAGCAGGATTTCACCATGGCCGGAGCACTGTCCATCAGATTGTAAAACTCAGAAATGATATTGAGAGCTTTGAAAAGCACTGTAAGGCAAGCGTCATCTTGGCGGACCTTACTACAGCATATGACGCCGTGTCACCTTGTATAATTCGCATGTAACACTCTGAGACCTACAGAAGGCATCCTCCAAGTAGGAAGAAGCAAATGAGGTAGTGGATAACAAGTAACTCCAGACAAAAAAACAGAACACGTTTTTTTTTTTTTTTTAGGACCCACACGATGTAATTTCCTTTGGCCAATGATATAATGTGCAGCCATTTGTATTATCAATATTAAATTTAACACCATTTAACATGTTCACTAGAACAAGTGTAACATATGCTTCAGTGTTCATGTGTTGGAATAAATGATTTGTTTGAAATTGCTTCTTAAGAGTATTTTCCCTTAAACATAAGAGGTGCGTGCGCACTTAAGCGCACCTCCATTTTCTTTCGAACCCAGGATTTGCATATTGAAAGCTTAACATGTATTAGATAATGTGTGTCCAATGGAAAAAAGCGAAGGACCACGTATATTAGACCATTCGAGCCTGCGTGGTCAAGTGTTGTGTAAATGGGCAAGATTACTTAATCTCGATGACCTGCGTCGACCCACGCGATATCTGGAGATATGTTATGCGAATACTACATTAAGTGTTGATAGGTATATGTGCCCTGTAGACATGTATTTGAGCGGCCACCTAGATTAAAGCGAAATGATGGTGATGATTCTGAAAGCAGGCGAACAGGGTTGCAATTTCGTGTTAACTTGCCGGGATCAAGTTTGATTACGCAAGGTAATTTGCGAGAAGTGATTCAGACCTATTCGTAGATTATGAATTTATTATAAGGTTATAATTTATTTTAACCACCTTTTAGAATTCTAAATACAATATTTTGTGAGAATGACAGCTTACAGTTTATCAACTCTTAATGACTCTATAGCTCAAGATGACAAAGAAGGATTTCAAAGGGAGTGTAATTTTTGGGCAGAAAGGTAATTTGCATTAAAAAAAGAGCGGTCACCGCCCGTGTGGATTCGTGCAGCCTGTGGTTTTTGGGGGTTGTGACCGGTGCTACTTTGCAGCCCGGTTTGGGAGGACCCTGAGGGAATGGCTAGATTGGTTAGCTGATGCAGGCAAGGGCCCTTTAAAAATAATGAATGGTCCTTTTAATTTGTAATGATGGAATGATCTGGTATTTTGATAGCTGTTTTCGCTATGGTATTTTTCGTATTGATCAGACTTTTTGTTGCGCACCCTTGTTTTCAAATGGCCATATGTGGATTCACCGGTGTTATATGGCTTTTTTCTGATTAACTTTTAAAAATATTATTTTCTCAATTTTATTTGAGGAAGAGATGTATCCAGGAAAGTACTTTGGTTTATTATAAAAGAGAGAAAGGGAATGCCCCTAGTTTGTTTTTTAAGTGCCACCTGTTTAGATTGCCATAGGGGAAGTGGGAATTCCCCAAGGATGTGCTAAATTAGAAAACTTGTTTATGTTTTGAGATCAAAACATTGTAAGATTAGGGAATTTCCCCATAGAGTTATATATGGTAAAGTGAATGCTTCAGGGTTTGTTTATGCATGATGCTGTTGTAATGTCTATTTTAGATGGGATCTTTGTGAAGTCAGTGTAAGAATTGAGATTTGAGTTAAGTCTCGCGGTCAGCAGTTTGCAATCAGCTATACAGTATGGTTTATAGCAAGTTTTATCTACAATAATGGTAGATTTGAGGTCCACCTAGGTTGCCAGGATATATAATATTCCAGTGTGAGCAGAGTTGCTGTAAGTATTCTACTGTCGTCTTTGAAGCCGAAAGTGCTGGAATCAAAATAGGATTCCAAAAATTTGGGACAGATAGGAAAAAAAAAATAGTGGTAGATATTTGGACGATATACTGTGGATTTATTATCGTCGAGGGACTTCATTAATTTACCTATGTCGTCTTGAAAAATGCTGGACAACAGTTACCTTCAGGACTAGAAGATTCCAATGGATTTACCTGAGGATTGATAATTGTGACTTGCATGCTGTCATGTGAGTCTTCACTGGTGAGGACATATAATCGTGACCTGCAACGCTCGTGGACATTAGTGGACATTCTAGAGGACAATAAGATCAGTTAATAAATTGTGTAAACTTAAAAATATAAAAAATTTGATTTATGTAATGTTTGGGACATACAATTCTTGAACCAATACAAATCATTAAAATGTTCATTTATATAAAATCAGATTCACTTGTGCACAAGGCTCATTTATTTGTGTTTGACAAGTATTTCTGACCTTAGCGACACAAGACGTCATAACACTGGGCTTTACCTGGTTGTTGCACGGCGGTGAAGCCTTGTGTTTTCACCGCGGTGAAGCCCCTCATCATCCGCTCACAGCCATTTACGAACAGTCACGCTAATTGTATTTTCGTATTTTTTTTAAATGATTTTTTACACGGGCACAAGATCACATGGTCACCAAGGTCACATGGGGTTACCAAGGTTAAATGGGTACTGAAGTCATGAGGGGGTCACCAAGTCACATGGGGTCAATGAGGTCGCATAGGGTCACAACAGGTCACATGGGTCACATGGGGTCAAAAAGGTCACAAGGGGGTCATCAAGGGTCAATGAGGTCACCAAGGTCACAACACCCGCCACCCCACCCTCTCCCGAAGCACCCCACCATGCCACTCGACAAACCCCACCTCGAAATTTACACCCCACCCTGCTCCCTCCCAACCACCCCACCCTTCCCCTCCATATTATTACACCACAAAGAGGGATGGTTATAGTAGTTTTCATTAGCAAAAGGAAATATGGCATATCCAGGGGGTCAACATGGGTAAAAATCGACACGCGCGGCAGCGGCCTTCCTATCCGGCGAACTTTCGACACGCAGTCTCTTATTGAGCGACGGACATTTTCAAAAATTACTGTTATCGTCGACACGCGACTTTTGGGGGGGAAAAAATTAAAAACCGACGTACACGACTTTCATAACTCCGTATGCTTTGACACGCGGACACCCAACTTGTGGAAAACAACTTACAAGCGATATAAGTCTAAGAACGTACGAAAAATACCTTCTAAAACGCGATCTTCCCGGGCGGCTGCGAGTCTTTTAGTTTTACTAATTCCTACAAGACAGTTAAGTAATATGTGTTAACATTTTTTTTTAATAGATCGGGGTAATAATTCATCTCGGTAAATGGAAAATTGTTGTATCAAAGTCCGCCGTTGCACGGCAGCTTCCAGCAGCCGCGGCGGCAGCGCCTGATTTCTCTTTTCAGTTTATGAAAATGCAAATTTGACCAATTAACACATTATCATTATTGAGTGTCAAATCTAGGTTTTGATTTTTTTAAATGATTTTTTTTTAAATAATTTTTGGACTATTTTACTTATTTACCCCTGTTTGTTTTTGTTTATTCTAATTACCTATGGATGCTTGGATTGTTCCATTAATACACGGGGTAAACTCAGCATGATGAGAAAAAGTTTGTACAATCATAATTCAAATACCACATTATAAAAAATTTAAATAATTATGTATTAAAAATTACTGTACTAGGACCAAACAAAAATAGAGATTGAGATTCGACTATGTTTTGAGTCATGTTTTATTACAACTTGTATTACCTCTTTATCGTGCGTGGGAATGTTGGGAATCCCGCGACCGATAATATGATGCAAAATTCTTCGGGAAATTCCCCTCCGCTGCAAATTTGTTGCCAACAATACCTCATTGCGAATTTCGGGGTGGTCTTACTCGCATACTTCATTAACACCTATTAACTGCATAGCATGTAAAATGACAGCAGAAAGAGTCTACTGGCCCAACAAATGCAATTAGCAACACAAAATCAATCCGCGCACGTGCATGGAAGACAGTTATTTACCGATGTCTGCTAAACATTTCTGATATAAATATCAATTTTATTTCGATGTATTTTTCAGCGCTTATAATATGACACACTGAATTTTGGAAAAACAAAACTTTAAATTGTTCAAAACTACATCGAATGTTGTAGAATTATGTTTTTGTGCATAGCACTTGACTACATCGACCCCATCGACCAGGTGCACATTCGCAAACTTGTTCGTTGCTCGTCCTTTACACAAAGCCTAAGGCTTAGGCTCTAAACATTGTCGGACATTATTCCAAAATAGCTCCAAAGACTGGCGATGATTAATTATTCATGCCATGCACAACGTTTTTTAAGACGGCGATGCAAGAGGATTTCCTAAAACAGAGGTACTGTACGTACTTAACCGGTATGTTTCTGATGATGTGACATGTGACGATGTGATAAAGTTAAATGTTATCCCGAGATTTTATCGCAACTGGATTCTAACTGATTCGCCACATTTTCAGCTCAAATTGGAGTAAATAATGCTAATTTATCATACTCTAAAAAACAGAACAATAAATGATCGACATCCGATGGCACACAATATAAAGATCGACACGCGACACGTTGAGCTGGGGCTAAAAAGCGAACCGCGACACAGCGACAGCCGTGTTAATTTGGCAACCCCTGTAGACCCCTATATCCGATAGGCTTACTGTATTTTGCGAAACAAAACAGAACTCCCATTGGATTACACGCTTTATTCCGTTATGCACGTTATGCATGCATGACGGGAAAAAGTGTGTTCAATCCAATGGGAGTCCTGTTTCGTTTCGCAAAATACAGTAAGCCTATCCGATGTACCATTTTAGCAATACAGCAATTATGCATTTTTAATTAGCTCATTTGCATACCTAAGCCGCATGTATCAGAAAACTTTCAAATGGCAAAGAAGATGCGCACCATAATGGGTTTTCGTGCAGTGAAGGAATTTTGTAGCGATGTACCGTTTTAAAAATATAGTGATTACGCTGATTTTGCATATCAATTAGCTCATTTGCTCGAAATATGCCCAACATCTAATCAGGTCAAGAACTCTTTAACCCGCTTCCTTCCACCAAGTTACATCATTATACACCTTACGGAACTCCAGATAACTTACGCACAAGCCTTGAGGGGAAAGGGTTGTCATTTTGACCAGCCAAAATAAGCTAATTAATATTCATGAATATGCAAATAATACAGCCAAAAGCTACACATAATATTGTGGCACCTCACTCTATCATCCTATCAAGTTTGAAGTAAATCGGGATTAGCGTTTAGCCTGCAGAGCATTTTTAAAAAGGTTAACCGAGTCATACGGACGGACATACGGATGAACATACGGACACACAGAATTTGGACTAGTATGTGCCTCCATGAACATTTGTTCAGGCGACACAATGCATATGTAATTTGCCCGATATATGCCCAACATCTAATCAGGTCAAGAACTCTAATCCGCTTCCTTCCACCAAGTTGCATCATTATACACACACCTTATGGAACTCCAGATAACTTGCACACAAACCTTGAGGAGAAAGGGTTGTCCTTTTG
This sequence comes from Ophioderma brevispina, assembly GCA_023653785.1. Classification (NCBI taxonomy): domain Eukaryota; kingdom Metazoa; phylum Echinodermata; class Ophiuroidea; order Amphilepidida; family Ophiodermatidae; genus Ophioderma; species Ophioderma brevispina. The sequence continues at coordinate 154,843 of JAMKCH010068251.1, forward strand.
ACCGGCCAAAATAAGCTAATTATTATTCATGAATATGCAAATAATGCAGCCAAAAGCTACACATAATATTGCGGCACCTCACTATCATCGTATCAAATCAGGATTAGCGTTTAGCCAGCAGAGCATTTCAAAAAAGGTTAACCGAAATGTCTGAAAAGTATGCAAATAAGCCAAAATTCATGAATATGCAAATAATGCAGCCAAAAGCTACACATATTGCGGCACCTCACTCTATCATCCTACCAAGTTTGAAGTAAATCGGGGATAGCGTTTAGCCTGCAGAGCATTTTAAAAAAGGATAACCGCGTCATACGGACGGACATACGGACACACAGAATTTGGACTTGTATGTGCCTCCATGAACATTCGTTCAGGCGACACAAAAATGTCCACACGCAAATCTAAAGCTTTCATTCTCATGGCCTAAACATACATACTCGTTACATCAGAAATTTGCCCATCATTTGGGATGGCATACTCAAAATCCATCAGATGCCAGGGCCTACTTTGACGTCTTTGGCTGCTTCTTCTATCCATTTCAACAAAATATCCCGAAAATTGCCCAAATTCGGACGAATTAGTGTAACACTGTCACAATGTGAATGTATCGTATCCACTAGAGATCAGTCAAGGAAGATCAGTGATTGTATCACTCACACAATCAAAACAACAGCAGTGATTCAAAAAATTACTCGCCTCATTTTCTCTAATTTGCCACATATTTACTCCTTTTTCCTTATTTCTGTACAAAACCACCGCCATCTTGTATCCAATATTGAAGATCAAATAACTTTTGGACTAAATTCTTGATTTGGGTGAAGTAAATTATGAAAATGTTGGAAATTTTATCTACTTGCGATGAAAACACTGCCGATGGCTAGAGCCTGACACGGCTCTTCCATTGATTTACGTTACACCCTCGTATGCTAACCGATGGAATTGCATGAGGTATAGGCGCTTTCAGAGGGAGTAACTGTGAATATCTAAATCTATTCTCAGACTGGGAACAGCCATATTTGGTAAATACGTACCATTATGGAATTTGGATGGTATTTTAGAAATTTATATCCTCAATTATGTAATTGACCATGTGAGTTTTTTATGAATCAACTATTGGGTTTAGCAGTGAAGTGTTTTCTCGATGAGCCAACATCGAGCCTAACAATGCGGTAAATACTTAAACTAGTGAAAAGTGGTCTACCAACCGCCAAAATTTTTGTCTGCACGAATCCAAAAATAATTTACATCATCTTAATGCTAATCGTAAATTTAGTAAGTAATGGTCCCCATTGACCTCACATTAACACAATAAGTTGCCTGAAGTTTGTTTAAAAACAATAAATAAACGCAGATTGGAAGCAATCAGCCATTTTTTTCTCCTGGCTTGAAAGCAGTAGGGTGATTTTGCGAGAGTGCTCATGTCCGTATGTATATGTGTGTGTGTGTTCCAGTTGGTTATGTTTTTATTTCACACGTTTTGTTAGCATCACGAAGAATCAATTTAAACATCAGACTTGGGTTGTCAATTGAGATTGACTTTTTTACCATTTTAGCCTTTTATTACCCTGGTAACTCCAAAACCAATGGCGTAAGTGGTACAAACTATACATTTTTGAATCCTTATGGATACTAGAACGGACATTATGGCATACATTTCAACATGATTGAAGCATTTTAAAAAGTTTGACCCCTGTTGTAAACCTGAATATGTTCCTATTGAAAAGTGACAACACTTTGAGAGTACTAAGTACTAGCATTGATATGGTCCATTCTGTCAAACCTTTTCTGTAGTTGGGGTATACGAACTCCCTAATAAGGCCCATGATATTCTGCTCCGCTCTAATAAAGATTGCCTAGAAATTTGTCATGTTTGGTGTTTAATATATTATGTAATATTGGTGTTCTAGAATATGTAATCAAATGTATAATTAGTTTTTCCAAAAGGGTTTCCATTCCAAGTATATAATCTAAGTACCAGACTCATTGCATTATTTTGTGTTTTTTGTATAATTTTGTGAATTTACCCTTAATTTCCACCACCCATAAAATATTTGTTATTTAAAATGGTCGTACGAATCCGTCACATGTGACATAAATTTAAATGCAAAATTCATAAGGAAGGTGGTTTTCTTAATGGGATGTCACGCCCCCCCACCCCCACCCCCCCCCCCCCTAATGGGAGTGAAAACCCTTGGGTCACATTAAATGTCTTTGCCTTAAAATATAGATTAGTCTTTTCTATATTACCTTGTTCTCCATTATTAATTTCTTGCCAAATTCAATGTGAGCATGTCAGATTTCAACATTTTCTTTCTGCAATCAATTATTTAATGCAAGTCACTGTCTTTGGATATTTTCAACCGGCATGCATTAAGTATTCTACTACAAACATTGCTGTCACTTCCCTGTGATAGCAATGCCTTGTGGGTTATTATGTCGCTGGTTGATGACACATCCCAGGCACTGATCACCCAAGCTGCTGTGTACCTGTATACATCTTTCTACTACACCTCACAACAAATATTTTTCACCGTGCTTACTACGCAAACAGAATCTTCTGGTTCCCATTCATTTACGGTACCCCTGAAGGGGACTGCACTACCCTGGCTTGTGACCAGAGTAGTCCATCACCCTCAGGGTATTATCACTAAATGTACAAGCATGTCTCCTTTAGAGGTGACAGCAGCCATCGTGGTGTAGCACGTGTAGCAAACTTAGATATGAAATGACTCATCATATGGTGGATTGGAGATTGTTTGTCCCTCCTAAACCCTGCTAGGATCCTGCCTTTGAGTCCACAGGCTAGTGTCCAAGGATCAGATGGTTGCGGTTGTCGGTATCATAGTGGCAGCATTTAGTAAGAACTTCATTGGTTGCCTGGCTGTCATGAACAGAACTTTGGCCATGGAGGATGTATCTGGTGTCTGGAGTATGGCAATGTCATCATTCCGGTCTGTCAATCAAAAGAGAGCCTGTGAATTTGATGTGCTCGACTCTTCCATCCTTGAAAATACCTTGGCATATCGCCCCCGCTCATTTGTTATGGCAACATCTCCAATCTGGATTGAGTGCAATAACCAAATGGTGTTCTAATCGAGGTCGAGTACTAAATTGTTCAGTCTTCTTCCAGAGCTCACTTGTAAACACACAGAGTAAACCATGAGGAATCTCAAGCTTTTAACTTCTTGTACTGCAAAATAACCAACCCAAATTTTCATCTGCCACTATAGGATTAGTTTGTCCCTGTCTTATACTGTTCAAGATTTCTGATAAGGTTGAGCAAATGGATGTGATATCATAGTCTGAAAGAACTCATTTAAAAGAGTACCTTTTGGCGCATGTCCACAGCACTTTCAACTTTGGCCAAGCCTGTTTGTAGTTTTTTTCCTCTGGCTGCGCCTAGTTTGTGCTAGATTTTTTTTCTTTTTGAGCTGTGGATAACACTATCCTTATACTTGTTAAAGGCAGTACTTACTTCTTCTTTATACTTGCCTTCTATTGTGTCTAATTTCGTATTACCTCTTTTAATAGCATCGTCAAGATTTTTCTCCACGCTTTCAGTTTCCTGGAGGTCTTCTTGAAACTCTTCTTGATTTCATCACCTTCTTTTATTAGTTCAACAAGTCTTGCATTTTGTTCTTGTCAGCTTCTTTCAACGTGATGTAGTCATGGTCGCGACAATTCTTTTTCATCACAATGCAGTCTCTACAGACAGGCTTACCACACGTCTCACAGTAGAACTTCTTGATCTCACCATCATGCTCCTCACACTTCTGATCTTGAGTGGTCGTTACCGGTAACACAATTGTCCCAGAGCGTAGGTCTTCCACACTGACAACCTTGTGTTGCTTCATGTGTTGTAACATATTATGGGATGCATAGCAGGTGTCACAGTAGAATAGATTACAGTCCAGACAGTGAACCTCAGCTTTCTTTTCTGTTAGTTTACAGTTATCACAAAGCGTGTCCTCTGCTCTACTTTCTTGTACCTGCAAAACAATATAAATAATGTGAGTCAATTATCATCTCTTGATACTTCGCTTAAAGGCTGACTCAAAGATTTCCCAAAATGGTATCATAAATTTTCTAACAAATCATGTTTTTTGCATAATGCATGTCCACATACTATCACTGTTAGTTGGGGATCCACAGCCTCTAAATTTGGAGGACCTGGCTCGGAAGGATATACAATTTTTGAGGTCAGATTAATTTAATACCATGTTTGGGATATATGAAAAGTGCTATTGTAAAATCTGAATTTCTTGTCCAACTGCATACTGGCCTGTTTTAGATATAGGGTCAGTGCACCTGTTATATTGTGCCAATTTTTAAGGGTTGGGGTAACAAATTCAGGATTATTGCTTATGTATCTTATGAAAGAACCTTGGACAAGTGGTAATATAAAGTTGCTAATATAACAGTACAACACATATTTTGTAACTTTTTATTCTTTTATTCACCTTAACATTTCTTAAACAAGGGTTAAAGGTCAAACCCGTTCTTTTCCGTACTGAATTTTAATACCTTACTAATATCGTACCCAAACATGGTTCGTCATGTCACTTTCCTGCCGTTTGAAGCTGAAGGATGAATTTCGTTATTGTTATTAGTTTTTACAATTCTATATTTAAGTTTTAGGTCCCATGCTGTATTTTCCGGATAAGGGAGCGGTCATTATTTATGCCAGGGGGAGGAATGGAGGATTTCAACTTGTTTTCAACAAAAAATTTTGTGTTCCCCCTTCGCTTCCATTAAAAAATGTTGGCACTCCCCATTATTTTATGAGATATTTCCATGAAAAAGTCCACATTCTCCCTCTCCTTGATGACAATATTTTTAAGACTGATATTCGCACCTCTTGCTTACAATTTTCTTTCGTATTCCCCTACCTCAAATCCTCCATTTCCCCCCATCGTAAATAATTCATAAATGATGATCACTGTCTTTGTTTTGGTTTGGTGATATCTGGTCTCTTAGTTGTCTCAATGTAAAAAGTAGCAAGGCACAAATAGAACTGTGATTATTACAGAGTAAGACACTTTTCTTGATTTTTTTGCAATATGTCTTATCCATGATCGTTTGTAGCAATTGTTTTATGCTCTGTAGTTACTAGTTTTATATTATTGTGTATTTTTATCCTTGATAAAGAACAGTTTATCTGTTCGAAACGTCGGTCCCATTTTGTCAATTTTGTCCGTATTGTCCAAAGTAGTAAAATTACTTTTTTTCAAACCACATAATTTAAAGTGATAAGCAGCAATTTGCTGATCCGAAACATTGAAAAAAAAAATCATTATAATTCATGTTTTGGTATTTTTGTTACTGGTATGAATCAGTGCATCAAGACATCGCAGCGTACTGTCCACAAGGTTGTGGGGTCGTGTTGAAGCCTTCTCGCGGCGGCCCTGTTATGCAGGCGTCAATTTGAAGCGTGGACCCACCCTCCTCACGTCATCACCTTTCTTCACCTGGGCCAATTATTTATCACATCAGGATTTCACCACTACTTCACTTGCTTTACAAAAAACATATAAACACAGCCAGTTTTTTATCCTCCTGGCTTGAAAACAGTAGGGTGTTTTCGCAGCGCTCATGTCCTATTAGTGTGTGTGTGTGTGTTCCAGTTTGGTTCTGTTTTTATTTGACGTTTTGTTAAAATACGCAGAAGTCAGATTTAACCAACTTGGGGTTGACATATGAGATTGACCTTTTTACCATTTTAAGAGCCCATTTACCCCGTAACTCTGAAACCAATGGTCGTAATGGTTTTTTTTTTTTGCAAACTCATACATTTGTAATCCTTATAACTAGACGGATTATTATGGCATACATTGTCAACATGATTGGAGCATTTTAAAGTTTGAGACCCCGTGTAACCTAAATTGGTCCCTATTGAAAAAGTGACAACAATTTGAAGATTATAGAGTACCTCGCATTGAATATGGTCATGGTGTCAACCTTTTCTGTAGTGGGCTTACGCTCCCTAAATAAGGCCCCTATGATATTCTTCTCCTGCTCTAATAAAAGATTGCCTAGAATTTCATGTTTGTGTTCATATAATTATGTAATATTGGTGTTCTAGAATATGTATCAATGTATAATTAGTTTCCAAGGTTTCCAATTCATATAACTAAGTAACCTCAGACTCATTAGCATTAGTTTGTGTTTTTGTCTAATTTTTGTGAATTTACCCCTATTTTCCACCCCCCCCCCCCCCCCCAATAAAATTATTTGTTATTTCAAATGAACCGTACGAATCCTTCACATGTGACCTAAATTTAATGCAAAATCCTAAAAGTTAAGGTGTTTTTCCTTATGGGAGTACTCCCCACCCACCCCCCCCCACCCCCCCCCCCCCCACTGGGAGTGAAAACACCTTGGGCACATTAACAGTCTTTAGTCCTAGCCTTAAAATATAGATTTCGTCTTTTCTAATTTACTTTTCTCAAATTATTTAATTTCTATTTCTTCCAAAGCATCATGTGAGCATGTCATATATTCACATTTTCTGCATCAAGTATATGCAAGTCCACTGTCTTTGGAATATTTTCACAAAAACTTCATCACCGCAGTTGAAAGTATTCACTACAAACAGTTGGGGCCCTGTCCATTCTCTCTTTGATAGCAATGCCCTGTGGGTTATTACGTCCTGTGATGACCACATCCCGGCACTGATCACCATCTGCTGTGTATACCTTGGTATCAGCTCACCACTCACAACAAATAGTTCACCTTGGGCTTACTACAGCAACAGAATCTGGTTCCCATTCCTTACCCCTGAGGGGACTGCAACTACCCTGACATTGTCCACAGAGTACTCACCTTCAGATTGTTATCATTAATGTACAAGCATGTCTCCCGTTGGAGGTGACAGAAGCCATTGTGGTTAGCACGTGTAAGCAAACTTCGATCTGAAATGACACCATCACTATTGTGGATGGAATTGTTTGTCCTCCTAACCCTGCTATGATCCTGCCTCTTGAGTCTACAGCTAGTGTCCAAGGATCAATGGTTCTTTGTCTTAATCATAGGTTGCAGCATAGTAGACTTCATTGGTTGGCCCTTGGCTGGTTCATGGAACAGAATCTTTGGCCTTTGCCAGGGAGCTGTATCTGTTGTCTGAGTGATGGCAATTCTCAGGTCTGCATCAACAGGCCTGTGAATTGATGTGCTCGACCCTTCGCATCCTTTGAAAATACCTGGCATATCGCCCCCCATCGCCCCCCCTCAGTTGTTATGGCAACATCTCATCTGGAATGGAGTTCAATACCAAATGGGTTTCTACAAAAATCGAGGTCGAGTATCTAACATTGTTCAGTCTTCTTCCAGAGCTTTTGTTTTTACTTGTAAACACACAGAGTACATTAGTAATCTCAAGCTTAGTCACTTCTTGTACTGCAAAATACCCCAAGCTTTTCATCTGCCACTATTATAGGATTCGTTTGTCTGTCCTAGCTTGTTCAAGATTTGCTGATAAGGTTGAGAAACTGGAACGTGATATCATAGTCCCTGAACTCTTTGAGTACCTTTTTGGCAATGTCACAGGCACTTTCAACTTTTTGGCCAAGCCTGTCTGGAGTTCCTCTTTGGTTTGTGCGCTAGTTTTTGCAGATTTTTCTTTCTGAGCTTGTGCAGACACTATAGCCTTATACTTGTTAAAGGCAGTACTTTAAACTTCTTCTTTAACTTTTCTTCTATTTTGTCTATTTAAGCAGTTACCTCTTTTAAGCATCGTCAAGATTTTCTCCACTCTTTCATTTCCTGGAGAGCTTCTTGAACTTCTTGAATTCATTCATCAACCTTCTTTTATTAGTCACATCTTGCACTTTGTTTCTTGGCACATCTTTCAAGGTGATGTAGTCATGGTCGCGACAATTCTGTTTCATCACAATGCAGTCTCTACATACAGGCTTACTATACTAAACTACAAAAAAACAACGTCTCACAGTAGAACTTCTTGATCTCACCATCATGCTCCTCACACTTCTGATCTTGAGTGGTCGTTACCCGGTAACATTGTCCCCAGAGCGTAGGTTTCCAAAAACACACTGACAACCTTGTGTTGCTTCATGTTGTTGTAACATATTTGGGATGCATAGCAGTGTCAACAGTAAAAATATATTACAGTCCAGACAGCGAAACCTTTGCTTGCTTTTCTGTTAGTTTACAGTTATCACAAAGCGTTTACCCGTACCCTCTGCTCTACTTTTCTTGTACCTGCAAAACCAATATAAATAATGTGAGTCAATTATCATCTCTTGATAATTCGCTTAACGGCTGACTCAAAGCTTTCCCAAAATTGGTAATCATCAATTTTCTAACAAATCATGTTTTTTGCATGAATGCATGTCCACCTACTATCACTGTTATTTGGGGATCCCAGCCTCTAAATTTGGAGACTGGCTGGGAAATATATGATTTTGAGGTCAGATTTATTTAATACCATGTTTGGGTATATGAAAAGTGCTGTTGTAAATCTGAATTTTCTTGTCCAACTGCATACTGGCCTGTTTTAGATAACGGGTCAGTGCACCTGAATATTGTGCCAATTTTAAGGGTTTAGGGGTACAAATTCAGGATTATTGCTTATTTATCTTATGAAAGAACCTTGGACAAAGTGGTAATATAAATTTGCTAATATAACAGTACAACACATATTTTGTCACTTTTTATTCTTTTAATTAGTTCACCTTAACAGTTCTTAAACAAGGGTCCAAGGTCAAACACGTACTTTTCCGTACTGAATTTTAATACATGTTACTAATATCGTACCCAAACATGTTCGTCATGTCCTTTCTGCCGTCTGAAGCTGAATGATGAATTTCGTTATTGGTTATTAGTTTTACAATTCTATATTTAAGTTTTAAGGTCCCAAGCTGTATTTCGCGGATAAGGGAGCGGTCCTTATTTATGCCAGGGGGAGGAATGGAGGATTTCAACTTGTTTTCACACAAACCAAAAAATTTTGCGTTCCCCCTTCGCTATCCATTAAAAAAATGTTGGCACTCCCCTTATTTTTTATGAGATATTTTTCCATGAAAAAGTTCACATCTCCCCTCTCCTTGATGACACTTTTTTAAGACTTTGATATTCGCACCTCTGCTTACAATTTTCCTTTCGTATTCCCCATTGCCCCCCCCCCCCCCTCCCCCCCCCGTCGTAAATAATCATAAATGATGATCACTGTCTTTGTTTTGTTAGAACAGAGGGTGATATCTGGTCCTCTTAGTTTGTCCTCAGTGAAAAGTAGCAAGGCACAAATAGAACTGTGATTATTACAAGTAAGACCTTTAACTACTCTTTTTCCTTTGTCATGCAGCGGTCGAGCATTAGTTACGTCCCGACTTGACTACTGCAATTCCCGCCTCAATGGCTTACAGCAAAGAATCTGCAAGTCTGCAGAATAAAGGCAGCACGGCCGATTTATCAGATGCCTAAATAACACCATCTTCCTCTAATTAATGAGCTTCACTGCTTCGGATTCCTCAGCGTATTTCACTTCAAAAACTCTAACACTCGTTTTCAAGCTCTTCTGAATGGGCTCCAGCTACATTGCAGAATTGCTTCATATTTCTCTCAAATCTACAATCTAACGTTCATCTTGTCTTACTACATTAAAATTCCTCGTACGAGAATTGGCTGGTGATCGTTATCGTCTCGTGTATAGCACCTAAACTCTGGAACGCTATCCAAAGGAAATTGCTAATCTCATGACAACTTCTTTCTCTGTTCAAAAGCATCTTAGAACTCATTTATTTGTTTTATATTATTGCTCTTCTTGTTGTGTTTTTTCTTTGTTGTTTTGGTATGGTTAAACAACATAAAAATAAAGAAAATAACAAAATTAAAAAAAGCAAAATATTATTATTATTCTTGTATTTTTTTGCAATATGTCTTATCCATATCGTTTGTAGCCAATTGTTTTAATGCTCTGTATTACTAGTTTTATATTGTGTATTTTTAGCCTTGGTAAAGAACAGTTTATCTGGTTCGAAACATTGGTCCCATTTTGTCATTTTTCTTAATTGTCCCCATCACCCCTTCTAAACCATTTTTTTCATCTGTTCTTGTAATTTGTGGCTGCTTGCATTTTACTTTGTCACACTTGTTCTTCTTTCCTTTCTTCTTTTCTCTCTCTTCTTCTCTTCTCCGCGTCACTTCCCCTCCCCCTCCAAGTTTGGTACCCTTGCCTCACCTCCCTTATTTTTAATTCATACAAATTTCATACAAACAAAAAATTTTAGAATCTCTGAGTCGGTCCTCTAAGAAAAAGGTTGATTGGCATCTCTAAATGAAAGAAAAAAGTGTTTGCTAAGATTTTTGACCTTAAAATTCCTAAATTTTTTTAACAAAAATACACCAAAACCTTGCTGGGGTACAATTTTTTGCACAATTCCAAAATGCAAAAACATGCCCTTAAATTTGGTTCTCTTCTCATCTAGCCAAATGCCAACAATCACAAATTTTATCTATGCTGTTGTATCAGATATTGGTAGAGAGTAAATAAATGTAATCCTTGTGGTGGGAAAGCTTTAATTTTGAACCCATATAAATTTTGGCCTATTATGAACATACACATCTTCCCAACTTTGATTTTGTAATAAGGTGGGTCCCTAGTACAAAGTAGTTAAATTACTTTTTTCAAACCATATTTAAGTGATAAGCAGCAGCTGATCTGAAACACTGAAAAAATCATCAAATTCAGTTTTTGTATTTTTGTTACTGGTAGAATCAGTGGCATCAAGACCACTTACATCAAGAGGCGGAGATTTGTCCCGTAATTGAAGGCTCATATTACGGCATCCCAGGCATGCCGATAGGGTTCAAATCTGGGGAGCAAGCAGGCCATGTTATCTGCTCCACCCCCTCAGCCTCAGAAATTGTCTCACTATACAGCGGCCCTGTGTGGCGGGACTTGTCGTCTTGCAGCACCCTTCTTGCATGTAGCAACCAGTGGTTTTCCCAGAATGTTCATGTACACCACGGACGGCGTTCATGTTTCCATCTGGCACCACCAGTGACGGTTTTTTTTTCCTGCATAATGAATACCAGCCCCGACCGTCCTGTGCCAACCACCATCTTGAGCCGATTCCTGAATAGTCATTTCGGAGGTTCTCACCACGTTAATCGACGAACCCTTTGTCGGTCCTCTTGATGGTCAAGGATGTATGGCTCTCATCCATAAACACAACATTTTGCCAGTGTCCTGAGTCTGAGTCTTCTGTGCTCCCTAGTCCAGCGAAGTTGATCAACTGTGTGGTTATCAGTTGGGCAGTACATTTGGTCATCGTCTTCCTCTTACCAATCCCCGTTTACAGTTTGGAGGAAATCGTTGATTCCATAGTGTCTACTCTCTCCCCAAAACGATGAGACGGCTCGGTTGGCACAGTTTCTCTTTCCCTGGGCTCTACGGCACAGAGTAAGCAGGCCTGCGATCATCTCGTCTGGTGTAGTCAATCGTGGTCGTCCTGAAGATTTTCGTGGCTCAAATGTCCACCTCTCCATGTCTGCGGATTTTTATGACCGTACTCTGTTATACCTCTGGGGAAAAGGAACAATCAACATACGAATTTTATAGTTCCCAACAGGAGGCATTGTTACACCTAATTCAAAATTATGCATGGATTCCTTCACCTGGTAGGGACTTCATTATGTAAGCATTCGGTAATCATTCACCTACTCGAGCAAAATATGATTACTGATGCATTCAAACAAATAGAATGTAGATTGGGTCTAAAAAAAAAATATCCAACTTATAGCACCAGTGTAGTAGGAGGCTGAATGTTAGAAGCAATTAAACACTCACCTGTAGACCAATAGTACACTGGAAGAAATTAGAATACCATCCTGGAATTGTGGGATTTTTGGATTTGGATTTGTGTCATAAAACTGGGTTACTAAAACCACCATTTGTTCAAGCCTTACCGATAACTATGGTACTATCCACGATGCCCACTTTTCATTTTTTTTGTGCAGAAGTGACAAAATGGGGTCAACTGCACAAACCTCTTATCTTTTCAAGATTTCTCAAAAATGTAACTTTCTGCTATATATTTATGCATTTTAGTCAATCAAATGCAATACCCAGAATTTGTACATCGTCAAAACAATGAATGTTGCAGTTTTTGTTTTTAAAATTGCAAGGTCTTTTGAATGAAGAATACACTTACACTTACACAACCTACTGCTCATGCATACAACTGTCACACAGAAAATCACAAAACTAACTCACCAACTCAGCAAACACTGGGACTAATCACCCTTTGTGTCATGTTCAGTTTCCTTTAGGGCTGCTACTGGTATCCTGGTAACCAGTACTACCTGTTCCAGGGACGGTTGTCAGCGGCTAAACCGCATCCACATCGATTTTTCTAAGGAAATATGATGAGGAGGGTAGCTGGTTACCCTGGTAGAATGAAAAAGAATATCTCAACCTACAAGGGGCGTCAGCTCTGTAGAGCTTGGCGGCCCATCCACCCCATGCTGCCTTGTATGGTGGGCATAAACGTTGCCCAAATGCTACTAGGCCCACCGCCGAGAACCTACTGTGATTGGTGTCAGGAAGGCATCCGGTCAATATCTTTTGCTCAAACACATCCCACATAAGCACCTCACACAGCAGTATTTGCTCTTATCGTTTTATGTGGGATCCGGCCACCCCGTTGACTGGGACCAAACCTGATTTTAAAACTTTGGTTAACCTAACAAAATACCTTTAACCTCTCTCTGACTTTCTGAGCCAGTTGCTGTAATTGCTGCAGCTCGTTGGCGCCCATCTTTACCGCGTCGTCTGCGCAAAATCTGCTCCTGCTGTTTGCCGCTTGTGCGTATATGTTGGGGTTCGTGACATGGTTTTCCGTCTTAACCACCCCCACCTACTTGCGTTCGTTCCGTTTCTTCTTTCAGGCAATAATGAGGCGGTTGGATATCATGGTGGTCTTGACCGAGACGCCGCCGTGGCAGTGCCAGCCTTAGAAGCGCTCGACCGAGGTAGGGATGGAGAGACGGTGACAGGAAACTGTAATGACTGTTGCGTGATTCCTTGGAGCTTGGTAGGCGCCTTACCTCTGTAAGTCTGGCGGCGTAAATGGTATGCTTTTTCTGTGTTAAATGGAAAGTACGGTTATCATAAGTCTTGAATCAAATTACCTGATTGTTTTTATTGATTTTAGATGTATTAAAATTTTTGATCTGATGAGTGTGTTTATAACTTTTATTTAAAGTGCATTTCGTGATTCCCGCGCCTTCTGTTTTTTTCTTGTCACTAGATTTCTGGCTAAAGGCTTTCTTCCAAAGTTTTGAGTTGTTATCCCAATCTTGCAGTTTTGTGTTATGAGCAATTTGCGCATTTCCCATGGTCCCAAGACCACTGTTTGTAATGTTCTGTCCGTATACTGACAGAAGATACAGAATTGCGAATTTTCTTACAGATACGACTGAATTGGCACGTACGAATTAGGTAACACATGGATTACTAAGGCTACGGTTAAGATGATATCAAAACCTCAACTTTTTTTGTTAAGTCGGGTGGACGTGGCCCCTTTAAGGAGGATCATTGGCTACAGCTGGATCGTGCCCAGATCCTGTTGAAATTGTCATGATATATTGGTATTGGTGAAAAAAA
>JAMKCH010068253.1:0-19354 GCA_023653785.1 Ophioderma brevispina
CCCCTCCCTTTACTGCTTCCCTTCCGCTATCTCCCTCTCTCCCCCTTATCTCCCTCTCCTCTATCCCGTCTTCCTCCCCGCGTTCGGCTGCCGCTCCTCGTCCTGGTCTCCTCGCCTCGGCGTTCGCCCCTCGCTTCGCTCTCGGATCCCCTTGCCAGTCTGCCGCCGCGCGCTCCTCGGTCCATAAACTCTCCCGCTCTCCTCCTCCCCCCTCCCTGTCCCCTGCCCGCTCCCTCGCGGCCCTTCTCCTCTTCTCTCCCCTCCCCTCCCTTCCTCTGCCCTTCCCCTCACCTCCCCGACCGACCTAGAAAAAATTACATGCGTCAACTCTTTATGCAGAAATTCTGTTTTCATTAAAAATATTCAATGCCGGAAAACCAAGTGAATTTTCTCTTCTTTTTTTGAACCTTTTTTATCAAGCACGCCTGTTTTATGTTCCTTTTTCGGTACAGAAATAACTGAGGTTGTCCAGAACTACTAATCAAACTTTAAAAAAAAAAATGTTACTTTTCTTGCTTTCTTATTATACAAATTCATTGTAGCGCCCCATTGTTTATGTTTTGCCGGAGTTCTAGAATGCATGCTAAAAATTCACAACTTTCGAATGTAGCTTTGCTTCAGTCCTCCTTTTTTTTTGGTTTTGTTTGTTTTTCCTTTCTTCATTTCTTTGCTTTTTATGAAATATTCTTTCCCTTTCATTCATTCGGTCCAGCCGGCCCGTGTATTTCGTTTAAGGTGAAGGCTTACATCCATGACTGAAATGTTATTTTGGTTCTTTTGTGGCAAATATTGGCAAATGATTCCCCCTCCCCCGTCCTCCCGAATCAAAGAATCTTCCGAAAGAACCCCCCCCCCCCACCCCACACATACAGTCCCTACTCTAGTTGGGACAGCAATCGTCCCCCAAATTAGGTCCCCCACTCAAAAAGATACAACTCTTGTCCACAAAGATTATTGCTTTTTCATCTGCTTTTGCTTTCATTTCAAATTTATATTTCCAATACAGATTGGGATTTGCTCATTTCCAAATTTTTGCAATAAAAAAAGATCTATATGAATTAATTTTACTATAACCAGTATACCGTATATCAGCGGGTACATATGCACGCATGAATTGAATGCCTCAACCTTTTGACACACTTCAAAACCGCAAAACAAAATCCCGTGAATCTGACAATGTGATTGACATCCAGCGAGGGTTTGAATGAACATGATTGACAGGGTAAGTCACCGATGAGTTGCACACTATTCCTAACATATTCCGCGGGCGAGTGGTTAATTGTGATATTCTTTCGGTATCGGACGATATGTTCTCGTTACGTACCTCCTTTGTTACGCTCTCTTCTCGCATCTCGATAACCGGTTGCTCCACCCTTTCTGTTCACTCTCGGTTGAGCAGGCAAGCTCACTTTCCCACCCAATCCCTAACCCAATATATTTTGTTTTTATTTTAGTTAGTTTATATAAAAAATATTTTTGATAGACTAATGTAAATGAATACCGCTATTTTGGCAATCTTCTTTTTGAATTTGAGCGTACCCATTCGGAATATTCCCCGCAAGGTATCGAGGGAGTGCGCCCTCGCACTAGCTTCCTGGACGCCACCCACGTTTTCCCCCCCCCACCGGGGGTGGTTCGTGGCCAGAGTGCCGATAGCCTCCGCTATCGTACGGTTGCGGTGCACCTGCCTTTTATTTTTTTGTTTCGTGTATTTCTATTTTGCCCATAAAATTGATTTTATTGTGCGGCACAAATTGAAAATTTTTCAATATATCTTTGTAGCCGTGATCGTGTGTGCGGCCTTTACGTTTGTGATATTATTCTAATAGGCTTTTGCGCCCTATCCGAGTGCAGCCGTAACGTAACGGCGATTCTTTGTTATTTACACGAGTTAAGCGATATTTCGCATATACTTTTTATCTGTTACCAACCGGTCTTTCGTATTACAAAAAACTGCTAGATTTTCCTTAGAATAGATTGACATTGTTATTTGTTTTGTTTGACCTTGTGCAAAAATGTTTGTGTCGTAGTGTGGGTCTGAACACTATAGAAAAAACCACCAAAACAAAACACCAAGCTGAACATGTATGGGGGTTGTGGCTCTGCGACTATGAGCAAGATCCTGTTCAATATGTCGGTATACGTTGTGGTTGCATGAGCGCGTAGTCTCGTGTGCGTTTGTATAGTTCGTGCTCGGGCCTCGCGAAGTCAATAGGCGTGGTAGGACCCATAACATGAAATGAGACTAACGTCTAGGGATTTTTGAAATGCGCGAAATTGAATTTTCAAATGCATTTTCTCCCAAATTTCTTCTACGAACTAAACGTCCGCAGAACAAAATTCTTTAAATGGATGTTTCTTGCCGTATGGTAAAAATGAATGATTTCATCAAGACGGTGTGGCGGAATCAATCAGGCATATTAAAGGCTGATTCAGAGATTTTGAAATCTATTATGAGTAGAAATTCAAAAATAGCCATCTAGAATAAAGATAGCCAACTAAAATGTTCAATCCAATATACGAGACCACACACAGAAGGCGGGACTGATTACACTCCCTTCTTGTTTAATGTCAACATTCATATTGCGTCAGCGGGACATAATTACTCCCCGACCCCCCGGGCCCGAATACCGGGGAGCAAGCTGCCCGCAATGAACAGAAAGAAAGCTAGCAGATCAGCCTATCCCTATATTCTCTAATCTCACCCTCTCGAACAGAGGGCCGAGGTCTGGGACGCGACCCGACACCCGCGACGCCGCCAGCGCGCCCAGCGAACGGCACGAAGCGGAGCGCACCAGCGACGAGAACGGCGCCCAGCGAGAAGAGAAGAGGCGAGGACAGCGCGTACCGAGAGAGGAAGAGCGCCCCGCGAGAATGGAGGCAAGGAAAGAGCAGAAAAGGGCAAAGAGGACAAGCAGAGGCGGAGAGAGAGAGACACGAGAGAACAGCAGTCCGGGCCGCGAGGCTACCTTCCACAACCTTGTTTTATCTCGCGTCGTACCCAGTGCTCCCAGTCTCGCCCGCTATTCCTACCGCGTATACGGTGCGAAAAGAGAGCGCCATAGTAGTCAACCTCTGCTGCTACTGGCCGATCAGGGGCGAGCAGTCGGTGGTCTCCATTCTCGTATGCATCTTGACACTTTCCAGTCTCGCCTCTAGCTACTCTTCCCTCTCTACATATCTCCGAAAATAGAAGGTCTCCTCCCTCTCATCTCGCCTTCTCCTCTTCTTTCTCTCCCCTACCTCCCTTCCTTGCCCTTCCCTCACCTCCCCGAAACGACCCGAGAAAATTACCTGCTTTCAAGCTCTTTATGCAAGAAATTATGTTGCAATGAAAAATATTCATGCCAGGGACACATTGTGAATTTCTTTTTTTGATCTTTTTGTCATCAAGTTCCTGTTTTATTTTCGGTAGGAAGAAATAAATGCAGGTTACGGAACTACTCATACAAACTTTAAATAAAAAATGGTAATAAGTTCTTGCTTTCTTATTTACCAATTATTGGTCCCAATTGTTTGGTTTGCCGGATTCTAGAATGAATGACTAAACTTCAAAACTTGCGAAGGTAGCTTTGCTTTCAGGTCTCCTTTTTTTGTTTTGTATTTGGTTCTTTCTTTGATTTTTTATGAAATTATTCTTTCCCTTTAAGCAAGCCAGTGTATTTCGTTTAAGTGAAGGTTACATCCTATGATACTGAATGTTATTTTGGTTCTTTTGTTGGAAATCATTTGGCCACATGATTCCCCCTCCCCCTCATCCCGATCAGAAAAATCTCCGAAAGACCCCCCCCCCCACCACACAAACACACATACTAGTCCCTACTGTTGGGACAGCAATCGTCCCAAAATTATGTCCCCCACTCAAAAAGATAAAAACTCTGTCACACAAAAAATATCTGCTTTTGCTTTCACTTTATTTCAAAACAGATTGGGATTGCTCATTTCCAAAATTTTGCATATAAAAAAAATCTATATGAATCTATTATTACTATAACAGTATACCATATATCAGCGCAGGTACATTATGCACGCATTGATGCCTCAACCCCCACGTTGACATTAAAACCGCAAAACAAAAAAATACGGGCATTGACACTGTGATTGATCCAGCGAGGGTTTGAATGAACATGATTGACAGGGAAGTCACCGATTGAGTTGCCCCACACTTCCTAACAGATTACGGCGGGCGAGTGTATTTTGAAGTTTGTCACTATTCGTGGACAAGTTGGTTCGCTTGCGAAGGCGTATGGGTTGCCATTGGGGTCACAAAAGGTGTCAGCGCAGTATTAAAAGGACCGATGTTCAATGGTCCGGAGGGCCCAGGTATCTTTGATTTTTAGGATTTTAGTTTTGATTTGTTTGTATATGTATGGATGCATCCGTGTTGGCGAGTGCAACTCTTGTAAAATGCAATAAAATTTTGATTGCAAAGCTCATAAAAATAATAAGCAATTTATAGAACCCTATACCTGGAAACATTTTTTGACGGGTACACATTTGTTATCCATTTTGTTTGCGACAGGAGAGGGCAGGGGGAAGCTTCTCCCCTTGTGGGGAAATCTTGCCCAACCCCTTTTTCCCCAGAAAAAAAAATCGTGAATTTTTGAACACGCGCCATTCACAGTGAAAACAACATAGGGCTACACTATACTAACAAACTCTTAATGATATGATTCCCTCGGGAAATTGTGCCCCCCCCCTCCTTCCCCCTGAAAAAAACTGGTTACGCCACTGGGTCACTCCTATTTTGAACTCTTTGCAGTGTGTATAAACATAAACCTATTCGCCTATAACTGACTATTGGGCAAAAGGAATAACTGCTTATAGCGCCTTAATCGTTTATATATAGAAAGAAAGAATTTGACGCTAATTCATATGATAGTGGCCAATAATTTCGTTAGATGGAGGGAGGGGCGCAGATCTTTGAATGTATGAACTCAAGGAAAGGGGGGGGGGCGGCCGATAACATTTGTGATGACAAAATGTTGTTTTGTTTAAAAAGGCTGATTCAATACAATCTTAGTCGTTTGAGGGGGAGTAAGGTTGTCTCGGGGGAGTCATAAAGATTATTATAGTAGGGGTCGTTATTTTAGTGACGCCGAATTTTCCTAACTTGTGACCTTCCTTTCAATAGAAGTAACGGACCTACATCTGTACTGTAGACAGCTCAGAGCTAGCTAAAGAATCATGTTTTAATGGGGTGTTGAATGTATATACGTGCGGCGGCCGATCCCCCACACCCCCCACCCCCCCCCCCACACATGGTCGTCTTTATAAGTCAAGAATAACGCAATAAACGAAACGAGCATATCTGTAAATGTGATGTGCAAAGAAATACAACTGCCTTACAATTTATTCCGTATTCTTTTCGTATTAAGTGGTAGGCCATGTAGATTCTGAGAGCAAGTAGTAAGCTGTAACCCTCGTACAATCAAGGTGTTTTTCTACTACATTCACGACCCCCCCCCATTTTTACGTATTAAGGACAAACATCGTCTTGTTGTTATCGTGTGAGCACATATTTCCTTTCTTCAAATGAAGCTACACCTATAAGTTTTCAATCTGACGCATTTATGCTAGCAAAATTGGTATTTAGGCCTATTGGCAATGTTGGGTGCCAAAATAAGCATACACATGTTATTACCCTAAAAATTAGAAACTCTTTCCTTTTTGGAATATTATTGTCAGTATTTGCTAACATAAGTAACATAAGTACCAATTGTTGGCATTTTACGCAATAAAGTATAGGCAGGTGGCACCCCCCCCCCCCCCCCCACCACACCACATAACTCCGACTTTGACGGGGCACCCTGACGCCCCTGAAGGTGGTACCTCCAAATTTTTCGATAAAATGGCCCGCAAAGGCAACTATTACTTAAAAGACTTAGATTTCTATATTCGTTTGCGTTTTTGTGCGACGGGAAATCATCCGTTAGGGGGTGGTAACTTCCCCCTCCCGGTTAGACGTGGACGAGGGTTAACATTCATGACTTCTCGTGACCTTGGTTTGTTTCGTGAAATTTAAAGGTCGACAAATTAGATTCAAAACGGCTATGGCATGTATTGTAAGACGAACATAAAGGTAAATCGAAAAACTCTAAGCCACTCTAACTTATATCTAGCTCGAACATGCATCTCTAACTCGCGTATTCGAACTCTTAAAAGGAGTTATACTCGACCTAAAAGCACAACTCGAACTCTCAAGACACCTCGAACTCGACTCTAAAAGCCAACTCGAACTCTAAAAGCAACTCGACTCTAAAAGCAACTCGAACTCGAACTCAAAAACCAACTCGAACTCTAAAACCAACTCGAACTCTATCTCAAACTCTAAAAAGCAACTCGAACTCGAACTCTAAAAGCAACTCGAACTAAAAAGCAACTCGAACTCGAACTCGAACGCGACAACTCTAATAGACTCATAAAAAATAGTTATTTTTACAAATTACTTACATGTACAATCTGATGTGGCAACTATAACGTCCAGAATTCAAAGGAGAAGCAGTTCAAAGATGAAATGTCTCTCACAGCGAAACTCCACAATAACAGCCCGGAAAGCATTAATCCGCGATATATCCCTCAACGTCCCGTAATTTAAATGCATTTTGAAAAAAAAAAACTGCCTTGTGTTAGGGGGAAAAGTGCCCTAGATTCTAACAAGGAAAGATCCGCCTAGCTCCCGTTATGTGTGGTCGTCATATTTCCATCTAGGGACGTTAGAAGTATAATCCAAGGAGCGTTCAGAAAGGTTTCCTTTCCGGAGCAGTCTTGAGGCCTAGCAGTTCAAGATGACAAGGTTCCCTTGACGACACAAAAATTCGCAGCCTTGCCAAACCAGATTTTCCCAGAAAATGTGTCATCTGTTCACAAACGCCCACTTTTAGGACCACAAATGGAATTCTTTTTGATTCCCAAATGAAGCTCTTTTGGCTTGAAAGATTAAAGCAGGACAGTCAGCTTTAAAGCTGTGGTATATATAATATTAACTGTTCCTGATATACTGCAATGAATCTCCAAACTCTGCAGATCATCCAACAAAAGTATGGCCCAAAGTCACCTTGCGCCTTTTTAGTGCTGCGTTGTAGGATAATTATCAAAAAAACAAGATTACTTGCATACTTGGGGATTCAAGGTCAGAGCAACTGTGCTTAGCGGACCATAAAAGGTTTATCTTCTCTCTCATCTAGCTCACTCTGCGCGTCTCCTCCACCTTCGCGAATATTCCCAAAGTAAAACATTGGGACGATAATTCCAATTTTACTCAAAGGCTTCCTCTTACAGCCATAACAACGACCTTATGTCCTGATATTGATGAATAAGCACATGCAAAAATATCCAATACATTTCCAATGCCACCTTGTTAGAAGACGTATGAAATTAAAAATTAACAAATGTCGATGTTTTTCTTGTTATTGTGAAACTTGATGGACACCAAGTGAATAAAATACTCAGCATAAGTGCTTTGCGAATTTCTGTAAAGTGTTAATAACACGCAATAAACGACAAGAAGCTATTCTTGAAATGTGATGTGCACAGAAATACAATCGCCTTACAATTTTATTCCGTATTCTTTCTTATAAAGTGGTAGGCAATGTTTGATTCTGCGATCAGTAGCTTAACCCTCGTATCATCAGGTTTTTTTTACTATTACATTCACGACCACCCCCCCCCCATTTTTCCGAATTAATGGACAAACATCGTCTTGTTTTGTATCAGTGTGAGCTACATATGTCCTTTCCTTCAAATGAGTACAACATATCAAGTTTTAACAATATGACGACATTCATGCAAGCAAATTGGGTAGTTAGAGCTAGTTGGCAATGTTGGGATGCCAAATAAGCCATACACATTTTATTTACCCTAAAAAATTAGCGACGAATTTATTGTCATATTTGCTTATACAGTAGCATCAATAGTAACATAAGTACCATTTTTGCATTTTACGCACTAAAGTATCGGCAGGTGGCAACCCACTCCCCCCCCCCCCCACCACCACCACCATAACCATCCCGCCTTGACGGGGCACCTGACGCCCCTGACGGTGGTACCCTCTCCAAACTTTTTCGATAAAATGGGCCGCAAAGGCCCTATTACTTAAAAGCCTTAGATAATATTCGTTTTGCGTTTTGTGCGACATGGGATCATCCGTTAGGGGGTGGTACTTCCCCCTCCCGTTGGTTGGACGAGAGTTAACATCATGACTTTTCGTGACCTTTGTTTTGTTCGGGATTTTCGTAAAGGTTAACAAATTAGATCAAAACTGTCTATGGAACTGTATGTAAGACGCAACATAAACGTAAGTCGAACTCTAAGCCACTCTAAATTTATATCTAGCTCGAAAATACATCGCTAACTCTAATTCGAACTCATAAAAGGATGCGTACTCGCAACCTAAAAAGCAACTCGGAACTCTCAAAGCAACTCGAACGAACCTAAAAGCAACTCGAACTCTAAAGCCACTCGCACTCTAAAAGCAACTCGAACTCGAACTCGAAAACCAACTCGAACCCTAACACCAACTCGAACTCTATCTCGAACTCAAAATGCAACGCGAACTCGAACTCTAAAAGCCAACTCGAAACTGTAAAGCACACTCGTAACTCGAACGCGAACTCGACAACTCTAACTCGCACTCATAAAAAAAAAAAAAAATATTTATTTTTACAATCTTACTTAATGTACAATCGGCTGTGGCAACTATAACGTCCAGATTCAAGAAGCATTGCAGTTCAAGATGAAAATTCCCTCACAGCGAAAACCCAAAATAACAGCACGGAAAGTCATATAAATCCGCGATATATCCCTAACGCTCCCGTAATTTAAATCACTTTTGCAAAAAAAACCTGCCTTGTTTTAGGGGGAAATTGCCCTAGATCTAACAAGAAAGATACCGCTAGCTCCCTTTATTGCTGTGGTCGTCATATTTCCCTCTATAGGACGTGAGATATATAATCCAAGCGAGCTTCCGAAAGTTTCCTTTTCCGGAGCGTCTTGAGTGATAGAGTTCAAAGATGACAAGGTTCCCTTGACGACAACAAAATTCAGCAGCAACTTGGCAACCGATTTTTCCACGAAAAATTGTCATCTGTCCACAAACGCCCACGTTTAGGACACAAAACTGAATTCTTTTTGATTCCCCAAAATGAAGCTCTTTGTCTTTGAAAGATAACAGCAGACGTTCAGCTTTAAAGCGTGGTATCTATAATATTAACTGTTCCTGATATACTGCACTGATCTACACTCTGCAGATCGTCAACAAAGTACTGGCAAAGTCCACCATTTATGCGCCTTTTAGTGCTGCGTTGTAGGATAATTCTCAAGAACAAGTATTACTTGCAATAACTTGGGGATACAATGGTCAGAAGCAACTTTGCTCTACTAAGCTGACCATAAACGGTTTCTCTCTCTCGTCTCTCTCTCTCACTCTCGGCTCATTCTCCTCACCTTCGCAGATATTCCAAGTATAATTTGGGACGATAATTTAACATTTTACTCAACTTTCCTTTACCAGCCATAACAACGAACCTTTTATGTCATGAATATTTGATGAATATAAGCCTGCACAAATATCCAATACATTTCCAATGCCACCTTGTTAGAAGACGTATGAATAACATATTAACAATGTCGATGTAGGTTTATTATTGTTTTATTGTGAAACTTTGATGGACAACCAAGTGAATAAAATACTCAGCATAAGTGCTTTGCGAATTCTGATCAAGTTACATAACCTATTTTTCTTTGAAACTTCACCGTATCCTTGGGAGCAAATATATATTTTTCATTGCCCTTCTGGGTAAGATAGATCATTATTCTTTTAATATGACAATTGAGGAATGTATCACGTTCTGCTCTGTTTATGTTATTGAAACCTTTTGGCATTTCCTCCTTCACCGTATATAATTTTAATACCATTCCACTTCATGGTCGAAACTTGCTGCAAGGGACAAAAACCCATAAAAAAAGTGTTTTCCCAATTCCAGTGTGGCCTTGTCGAATATAGGCGTTTTTTTTTTGTTGTTTTAATTCAAGTTGAATTCTATTATAAATTCGGGAAGTAACCGCACATTCTGGATCACAGGGAATATTTAATCAGAATCGAATCTGGTGTACTATAATCCATTTTTGCCCGTCACGATCTTGTTGATTTTCAGGTCTCCGCCTGTATGTTCTCTCTCTCACTTCTTCCGTTTTTTTCTCGTCCCACTACTCTCTCTCTCTCCTCAAACTCTCTCTCTCTCTTTCCTCTCTCTCTCTCTTTTCCCTCGCATCATTCTATATTCTTCAAAATCTTTTAAATCTTTCTTTTAACAATTACCCCAAAAATACGATGATACTAGGCCGTCAAATCGGGTTTCGTGATTACCTAGCTTTCTTTTCTTGCCCCCAAGTGTCTCAGAAGAATGCGAATGCGAAATGGCTTTTTAGAAAATGGCTAATGCGAGTGCGGAATTATTTTTGTTTCAAATTTCAAAAAAAGGGATTAAACCTAAAACAAATATAAATGCGCTAAAACATTTTGAAAAAAAAATGCGCGCGGTCTTCTTAGACAAACTTTTTTTTTCTTGGCCTCACGTTTATTTTATCTTTAGTACATCTATAACACTATATACCATATACACCCACACGCGACACCTATACAGTGAACTTAATCGCATCTGAAAACGACCTCCCTTGTATTCTGTTTGAATCAGGCGAGTATGCTGGCGACAGCTTCCTTTGTTTAAAGAAACCACTTGTATATACAAAACTTAAGTACATGGTTCAGTTGTAAGTCCAGTTGCATTTTACAAGTATCCCTAAAGTCTCTACTGAGAGGGAAAAAATAAATATCAAAGATTTCGTATACATCACTATACTGCTGCGACAGCCAATCCCGGATATCCGCTGGATAGTTCTTGGGGCTTCAAAGTAACGCGACCTAGGTCTGAAATTCCGTGGTAAATCAAATGTATTTGCCACTTTAAGATTTATTAAATAAAAGTGCAATATTCCAGGATCCCTCACAATATAACTATAATGAAATAATAACGAGACTAACAAACTCTTTTAAGTACACAGATTTATGACATGTCAAGATAGCAGTACACATAATAAAGCTTTTTTAAGTTTGTTTTGTTTTTACCACAATGATGGCCACATTGAGAGGGTAAGGGCCAATGGCAATGAGGGGGGATCCGTGATCGAAAGGCGTTAATTTCATCGAAGTTGAATTATAGGAGCCAACATTTAGGAGCGCCCGGTGTGGCTTTGGGCCAAGCTGTAATTGCGCGCTTGGGCCTCGAGTTTTTTAATCTGGCCTGATGAGTTCAAGGGCCAGCTTACTGGCGGGACCTTAAAGTAGATGATCTTTAACACTTAAGGATGAGTAAAAACATATGTGAGTAAAAAAACACCCTAAGGTGTTTTCACTCAGTTGGTGGCTAAGGTGGTGGGTTCTATGGACCCCCCCACCCCCGATTGCATAACCACTTCTAGGTTTGAATTTCTCAAATGAAACTTACACACATGAGGGGTCATAAAGGACATCACAAAGATGAAATAAAAGTTGATGTTTATTATATAGTTTCCAAGCAGTAGGGGGCAAACTCATTGTTTCGAAACGCGCGGTTCAAATTTAACGAAGAGTACTACATAGATTTCACGACCATGCATCAAAAACAAAATGCATTAGAATACATGTAGCGGTATGATATCTGCTCTAAAGGAACCAATAAACACATAGATAAACCAAATAGTTTATTTGTGACAATGTTGTATATTTTCCGGGTTAGTAACTACAGTCAGTCACCATTCCCATTGGTTTGTACAGGGACGGCGCAAGTCAATTGCGATCAATGTAAATGCTGTTGATATAAAGGGTTAACTGGTTTTCTTTTGATATTTTATGATTTAGTTACATGTATCATGTGCATATCTAAGCAAAAAAAATATTTGGTGGTTACAGGGTTTGTTAAATTTTATTTTCACAATTCACACTCACATTGGTTGCCTGGGGTTTCTAGGGATCCAAGCTAATTAGCTCATTAAAAGGTGGGCGGGGGTTTAATACTTGTGGTGTCAAAAGTGCGTATCCAAATGTTCTTACAATTAAAAAAAAATACCGGTCAATATGTCACGACAAGAAGCACGCAACGCGAAAATAACTCTGTGGTTTCCGTAGTACCACCACCCTCCTAGGCATTAGGTTAAATCACTCGATTACGACACAGTGTGGGATTGTCCGATAAGATATTGAAAAACGAAGAGTAAATTACAGCTTGAAGCTTTGTTATCGGGTACAATTGTTGATAATGCGATTTCTTTGTGCCCTCAATAATTAAATCTACCATTACATCGGACAGAGGTACTACACAAGTGTGCAGCAACTGGGGGGGAAATCCCTCGGCCCAAATGGACAATTGAAAAGTAGATTAATGGTTCAGTTTAGTTTTTTAGCATTGTTAGCATTGGACACGCAGTATAGTGGTTGTGTTGGGGAAGATCCTGAGAGCAAATAAATCCAGAGGCTAAATAAAGATAGCTCAAATCTTTGAAGTACACTATAATACTGCGCAAGTAATCAATTTATACTTTGACCGTTCAAAATTTACCCTTACCTGTCAGAAAATCAATACCTTAATTAGATTAGTGGCAAGGCCATTTGACTGTGGACGTGACAGCTGCGACAAGCGTACTCTTTGTCGCGGTAGTCACCTTAGAAATACCACGCTGGCATGAAAACCTTAAGCACGGTGATACACGATTAATACGGCAGTGGGCCAAATCAACTTATCATGGATATCCGCGAGAAAATAGTAGTATGCGTATCTAAGTCTATATTGGTTCTAGCAATATTATGCTTTTTGTCAAGACCAAAGAGGTTCGATATAGATAGAGAGGCAAAACAGTTACGTCATCTTTAGAAAATTCATCGCTCGCATGTTTTGCCGACCACAAATGAAAAACATAAAGTACCCACAATAGAAAGCAATGGCTGACTACGCTTCTCCACGTAATGTGGGTGCCGCTTTGCATAAACTCTAATCGGTCGTGGATAACAAATTGAGATGGAGAGCTGGCCAGGTGTAATAATAGGGCCCCTGGATCATTGTTGTGCTCAGTTACTCACTCGCTTAGGTGCTTTATAGGCGCGCTTAGGTGTGAAAAAGATGGTATTCATTGGGCGGTATTTAAATCAAGAAGACTGACGTTCATTTCATTCGTTGTGTGGGGGGGGGGGCCCCATGGGTAGGACTACATTTAACCACCCAATAGCACCAACATCCAACAAATTGATAATTTTGCGGATTGTGTGTATCGAATTGACATTAGTGGGATTCCAGCACACAAATCATACATTATTCGTTGCAATATTCAAATTGTCAGCGCCAAGCACGGACGATGTTTTGAATGGGCTTCACCCCTTGTCAAGACCGCCGGAGACCAGGAACGATTTGATGGATATGCTGGATAGCCTTGCGAATGCATGGATCAGCCTGTGCCATCACGTCAGCTGTATTAGAGTTTCCTTTTTTAACAAGAACACCCTAATATCCGTCTTTGCTCAAAGAGGACCAATAATTGGATGAGTGCCCGTGAGATATGCATGTGTCAGCCTAGTTTAAAACGGGTTGTTAAAAGATGTTGCGGCTTGAAAAAAAGACATTGGCACAAAAGTATCTCCAGGTTTTCCGCTTCAGTATAGAGGGTCTTCCACCTTTTCGGATTAGCGGCCATCTGTCCGGGATGGCAAAGTCTATTTCAAATTTCTGGAGACTTTCGAAATCTAAAGAACGACACGCATGCTGGAGAGTATGCATAAAAGAATGGATCACACTTGAATAGCAACAAGTACTTTGAGGTGGGATAAATTGATCTGAATGACGAATACTACTAACCCCTTTTGTTATAGGTTAGGCATGAGTGAGGTGAAAGACCTCTTTGTGTCTAGGTCCGATAATTTTCAGTTTCACACATATGCATTTGTTGCCCAGGCTTGCCCTTTCATTAACACATTGCGTGTTAAAAGGATCAAAAAATAGCTGAGATAAAACGTGTGTGAAAGACACAAACCCCAAACTAAACGTTGCCACTTTACGGAGTTTTCAAGGGGCATTGTAGTCCAGTACTTTTATGATTTGAGCCCAACCACCCAAATTGCAACAGAAACAATTTGTGTTTAATATACTGTGAATTAGTCAAAAATATATATTTAAAAGTGGCTACCACAAATCAACCGAGTGGAACATGTAGAAATAAGGGGCAACGTTTGTACAGGGGCAAACAAATTAAATGTCGCATGATTGTAATGAGTCCAATTTATGGGATACTTAAGGTTGTAAAAAGGTATAGTTGCCCTACTTACGCGTTATGTGTTAGTAAAATAGGCAACATAACAGTTTAAAAGTATCCTGGGGTAAAAATTCATAGAATGGGTCGGATTGTGATTCGGCCTGGTGTAAACTGTTAAATTTGTCTCCATAGATAAGTACAATTGTTAAAAGATTCTTTGTTTCAACTTTCTAATAAGATTACAGGCTATGACTAGGACCCTCCCATAGACTCTGTGTCCTTCAGTAACATTTTGCGGTAAATATGCAACGAATATTATAGATGGTGCAACCGTATATTTTCGGGTTCTGCCCATTAGACGACAAACAATTGACACCACTTTTTATAACGAAAACGGAATATCTAAAATTTACCCCCATTGCGACCTTAAACCCATTTCGGCCTAATAACCATTGAACTACAAACCGCAGATAGGGCAACCTATACCTTTTTAAAATCCCTGGAAATGTATAACGAACACGTTGGCAATCTTTTCGACGCGTTTTGATACTTTCATATTTTGACCCCTTATAACACCTACCCCCTTCAAAATATATGTTCACTCCTTTGTTTTTTATGATTTTTTTTTATTTTTTCTTTATTTTTTTTGACAGCTGTCTTTATTCCATAACAGACAAAGAACGTCACTTATTTAGTGACCTTTACATATCATTGTATAATTAATTTACAAAGTAAATTGAAAAAACTTAAGCTCTTACACAATAAAAAGGGCATACCGGAAATTCGTAACATCAGGCGGACATTGCTGAAATGAGAAAAATTACAGCAGCTTATGAGATCAGTTAAATCAAGAGTTATTTAAAACAATATAATCTTCCCCTGGAACCATACCATTGCCAAAAGTTTTTGCCATAGACACGCATGTTTTTCAAAAACTTTTAACTACACTATAAATACTGACGCAAGTCAATCACTTATTCTCTGACTTCAAAATCCTTAGACTGTCAGATCCTCCTTCAATTGATTATTGGCAAGGCCATTTGACGGTGCGAACGTGACAGCTGCGACAAGCGTAATCTTTGTTCGCGGTAGTCACCTTATAAATACCACGCTGGCATGAAACTTAAGCACGTGATTACACTAAATACGGAGTGGGCAAATCAACGGATCATTGGATTATCCGCGAGAAAATAGTATGCGTATCTAATCCTTATTGTATTAGCACTAATTATGCTGTGTGTCAAGACCAAAGGGTTTATCTAGAGATAGAGAGGCAAAACGTTACGTCATCTTTAGAAATTCATCGTTCGCATGTTTTGCCGACCCACAAAGAAAACATAGAGTACCAAACAATAGAAAGCAATGGTGGCCTCCGCTTTCTTCCACATACTATGGGTGCCACTTTGCATAACACTAATCGGTAGTGATACCAATTCGATGTATGTGTTAGAGGTGGCAGGTGTAATAATAGTGCACCTGGATCATTGGCTCAGATACTCACTCGCTTAGGTGCTAGGCGCGCTTAGGTGTGTGAAAGATGTCATTCATTGAGGACGGTTTATTAACTCAAGACGACTGACGTGTCATTTCATTCGTTGTGTGGCCAGGGTAGAGACAAAAGTTAACACACACATAGCACCAAACATCAACAACTGATTATTTTGCCGCGATTGTTTGGATCGAATGGACATTATGTGTGTATACCAGCACCCAAACGAATAATTATTCCGTGCAATATTCAAATGGGTCAGCGCATCACACGCGACGATGGTGTGAATTGGGCTCACCCTTGGTCAGACCGCCGGAAGACCAGGAAACAGATTTTGATGGATTATAGCTGATAGCCTTGCGAACTTGGATGGGATCAGCATGATGCATCACGTCAGATGTATTAGAGTTTCCTTTTTTAACAAGAAAACCTAATATACCTGTAATTTGCCTCAAGAGTTGACCAATAATTGATTGATTGCCCGTTGAGATATGCATGTCGTTTCAGTCCTAGTCCATAAAACGGGTTGTGAAAAGATGTGCTGCTGAAAAATACGTTGGCACAAAAGTATCTCGGCCTGTTTAGCGACACGATCAGGTATAGAGGTCTTCCAACTTCGGATTAGCGGCCATCTGTCCGGGAATGCAAGTCTATTTGTAAATTTCTGGAGACTTTAAATTTCTAAATATAAAAACGAACGATGGGGATACTGTAAGCATAAAAGATGGATCCAATTGAATAGCACAAGTAATTGAGCCTGTGCGGTATTAAAATTGATGTGAATGCCGATACTACTAACCCCTTTTGCTTATTAGGTTATGCATGAGTGAGTGAGTGATCCTCTATTTGTCAGGGCCCGATAATTTTAACGTTTTAACAATATGCATTTTGTGCAGGACTTGCCCTTTCATTGAACACATTGCGTGTAAAGCCGTATATAAAACTAGTGCTTAAGATAAAACGTTGAAAGACACAAACCCCCAAACTAAAAGTTGCACTTTACGGAGTTTTCAATGGGAATTGTAGTCCAGTACTTTTATGATTTGACCCAACACAAATTGCAACAGAAACAATTTTGGTGTTAATATACTGTGAAATAGTCCAAAAATAATATATTAAAAGTCTACCAAAATCAACCGAGTGGAACATGTAAAAATAAGGGGGCAACGTTTGTACAGGGGCAAAAAATTAGAATTGTTCGAATTGATTTAAATGATGTACCAATTTATTGGGATACTCCTAAGGTGTAAAAAAAAGGTATAGTTTGCCCGTTATAGTTTTAGTACAATAGGCACATAACAGTTCAAGGTCATCCTGGGGTAAAATTCATTTTGATCCGACTGGTTGTAAACTGTTAAATTTGTCCCACTAGATAAGTAAATGTAAATAGATTCTTTGTTTCAACTTTCTATATAAGAATTACAGAGCTATGACTAGTGACCTCCCATAGACTCCGTAGTCCCCAGTCACATTTTGCGTTCAAATTATGCAACGAATATTATAGATGGTGCAACCAGTATATTTTCGGGTTCTGTACCATTAGACGAACAATTTGACACCACTTTTATAACGAACGGATATATCTAAAATTTACCCCCATTGTGACCTTGAACCTATTTCGACTCATAACAATTGAACTACAACCTGCAGATAGGGCAACCTATACCTTTTTTAAATCCTGGAAATGTAACGAACACGTTGGCATACTTTTCGACGCGTTTTGATACTTTTCATATTTTGACCCCTGTATAAACCTTACCCCCTTCAAAATATATGTTCCACTCCTTTGATTTTTTTTTTTTGATTTTTTTAATTTTTTTTTCTTTTATTTTTTTTTGACAGCTGTCTTTATTACATAACAGACAAAGAACGTCACTTATTTAGTGACCTTTACATTATCATTGTATAATAATTACAATTACCTGACAAACTTAAGCTCTTACACAATAAATAAGGGCATACAAGGAAAATTCGTAACATATTAAGACGGACACTTAATGAAATGAGAAAAATTACAGCAGCTTATGAGATCAGTAAACTCAAAGAGTTATTTCAACTAATAAATCTTTCCCCTGAACCCATTACCCATTGCAAAGTTTTTGCCATAGACACCATTTTTTTCAATAAACGTATTTAATTGCATATGACATATTGCTTGGTATTTTAAAACATTATAATAAGATGTAATCTCTTGTTTTAAAGTTTCCAATCAGTGTTGTCCCATCATCTTTGATCTATAAATATGGTATTTGCCATGTAATAATAAGCGCAAAACAAAATCAAATTCTGATCCAAAAAGAATAATTAACGAGTCATTTTCAAATCCACATTGTTTTTTTTATCCATAGTTTAACGTTATTCAAAATGTTTTAAACTTGGGCAATTACAAAAAGCTGCTTAATTGTTTCTGAGTTGTTTCCCCCTTTTAACCCCAATGTACATAAGTCATCTTCCCTCATGTTAAACTTAAGTAAAAGAACATTTGTACTATTTACTTTGATTAATTCGATATGAAAAATCATCTTTACTTCGTATCATTAGAAGACTTAAAAATTAGAAGACAAAGGTTTGCCATTCCTCATTTTCCAAACCAAATTCTAACTGCCACTTACTAACTGTGTGTTTCTTTCTTTTCGACCCAACAAAAGCATCATAAAATAGTTTACAACCTTTACTTTGTTCAAACAAACAGTCCAAATTACTAGGTCGAAAAGGTGATGCTAATTTTAATCCAATTAACTTTTTGATATTATAGTTGGATTGAATAGCTCTAATGATACCATTATATTCTAGAATATTAGTTCTTACTCCATAGATTTTTTCAAACTCATCTTTTGACATGACAGTCCCATTATCTTTCAATAAATCATTTATAAATTGAACACCTCCTTCTTTCCAATGATTATATCTTATAGGTTGCCCCCCCAATCTTAATTTTGTCATTCCACCACAAGTACTGCCTTGCAATGCGGTTAAAATCTAAATTGGAATTATTAACAATACTTATCAATGAGGCCCATGAAAATAAAACATCATACCAGAACTTATTGTTTATTCTATTTTTCATGGCATTAAATCGAAATAAACCTGTACAACAAATATCATCATTAGTTACATTCACACATACTCCGAGAAGCTTTATCCACTTTTTATCACCTTGCAGCACCCTCCGAATCCAGTTTACTTTCAATGCATTTATATGAGATTCCACATCTGGCATTTTAACTCCCCCATACTCATGTGTTTGTATGAACTGGGCTCTTTTTATTCGATCAGGTTTACCATTCCATACATATTTGAAAATGAGATCATTAACTGCTTTAATAAAAACTTTACTCGGGCTTGGGACCATCTGAGCAACGTAACTTAACTTTGGAATAACCAATGATTTCACTACTACTATTCGACCAAGAACAGTAAGATTCCTTTTTTTTCCAATTTGAAGTAACTTTTTGCATCGAATCAAATGAGTTATCATAATTCTGTTCAACCATTTGTACCAAATTAGTATTAAAAGAAATCCCTAAAAAATTAAAATTACCATCAAAGTTCCATGTTATATTTATATTTTTACAAATGTTTGTGGTTCTA
>JAMKCH010068254.1:0-14736 GCA_023653785.1 Ophioderma brevispina
TTTTTTACACTTGTGTCATCTGAACTTTTATGCATAAGCAAATTGGAAAAAAATCATGACTTCCAAATAAAACATTGGTGTTTTGTTTTTTGTGTTTTGCCTTTGCAAACACATTGTCCATAAACATAAAGGGTCTGTGGGGTTTATGTATGTACTAAATCAAACCTTCTTTAGGGCATATGGAACTAACCAAAAGATTTCATGTACCATGTATGTTAACTAGCATCGTTTAGGGGAGTATGTCAAAATTGTATTACTAAAATAGTATGATGATATGGAAACTTAAAGACACTATCAGTGATTTGAAAAAAAAATGAAATTTGCAAGGACTAGCTTCAAAGTGAAGGATAAGGCTGTAGAATCCTCATAAGTTACCTTTTCCCAAATGAAAAACCAGAAGGAATTGACGAAGAAAAGAAAACGGCTTTGTGTGTTCCAAGATTTACGGTTACCAATTCAATACGTTGTTGTAGTAAGGTCCGAACGGACAGTAATGACTAAAATATCCGATTCTGTCTTTATTAGGTTGCTTCTGGTTTTCTTTTTTATCATTTACAGGGTATGTTAGGATACCTGTACTTGTTACATTAATGCAAAAAATCTGAGTTTGATGTATTTTGAGATTTTTGATTTTCTGATTTAAGCAAAATCACCTGATTGTTCTTTTAATTATGTGGTTGTTCCAGTAGGACATAATTGTAATATTTTTAAATGGATAAAATGTTTTAATATAGTTTTATTGGACATAGTATATCTTGAAATCCAAATTATATTTTTTTGCATGTTTTTAAGAAAAAAAATGTAATTAAATAGTAGTAGGTAAGTGTTGAAATTACAGTATAAAATCTTATTGATACAATATATAAATATGCAATAGGAAAGGATATTTGGTAAAAGAGATAAATTTGAAACGGTACTATATTAAGAGTACGTTCTTGGGATGATAAGTATAGGCATGTAATAGCTGAGTATCGTGTGCTAAAAAACATGAAATGCGGTGTGGTGGGTGGTGGATGGTAGTTGTATTTGTTGCTATTTTTTTTAGTGGAATATTATCAGGTCTTCTAACAGAATTAATAATCTAAGTGCATTTTCAGGGTTGTCATGAAGTTGTGAAACCATGGAATTGGAATGTTATTGGTCATTGATAAATGGAAAAAACCATGAAAGTCATGGATTTTTTTCTGGTTTCCAAGAGAATGTAAGAATGAAAGTAAAACAAAAGAGTCAGAGAAAAAAGAGCGGGGGAGCACTGAGTCTGCAGGGACGAAAAATGCAAAGGGGGAGGGTTAAAATGCAAAAAATAAAGGAAAAAGTCTAAGTGTACAGTTGATTGGGGTGGGAGATCCATTTGATTCCAATGGGGTAAACTTATAAGTTCAATTGGGAGGTTGAAAACTTATCCCATGGGTACACAATTATTCCAGACACATAGAGGTGGGATACAGGATATATCAAGGTGAATTAAAACACATTAATGGCACATTTTTGAAGAGAGTGCCCCCAATTTTCAAAAATTTGTTTAGTTTTATTTTGTTTGACTACTAGTTAGTTATGTTGGTTAATTGTCTAGGAAAAACGATACCTGCGAACGAGGGAATGCTAAAAATGCAATAATTTATCATAAAATACGTTTTTTTATAATTATTAGAATGGGATCCCAGATTGGACTTAACGGGCGGAGCTGTGGAAATTGTACGTTTTGTCCGTCCAGATGATTGTGAAACAGTGACACCTCGAGAAGATAACCTCTAAATTGACTGCCTGAACCAATAAAGCAACTAATGGGATGAGCGTAGACACATGTACATGGCGCTTTTCCCGGCTATTTACCATTGGCAGGCCGTTTGCAGCAGCCGTGAATTAATTTCGGGATCCCCGATAATAATAGTTAATTACAAAATTCCTTCGTTGTGACAAACAGACATTTTCGAGCTTAACCATTCACAGGTATAGTTACTAGCCAGTTACCAATGCACCCGTGAAAAATCTCAATTTTTTTTAAAAAATTGGGGGCGCTCTTAAAAAAATGTGCTAATATTGCTTGAACAGACTGAACACATTTTACACATATCATAAACAAATTATGAGTTAGTGTTATTAATCTACAGTGCGTGAGTGTTTAACTCAAGATGGGTTGGACCAATATGTCCGTCAGATTCACCAATAGTAAGTCTTATTACTGGATTGATATTTGCCTTCAACATTTATTTACTAGTATCCGAATATAAAGATATGATTTCAGGTTAGGTGGTGTACTTGATGACATCCATCTATGTTACTTGGGATGCATGGTTAGCCTCAGTGAGTATGTAACCTTCTAATACGTGTCTGTCACAATAAATGATATAGAAACAAATGTCAAAATAATGTATGATATCTTTTCTGTATGCTTCAGAGAAATATAGTCCAGTTTACCCACATGGCACACAGCGTACGGTGCACCCGTGAAAAAAATGCTGAGTGCATGGAGTATGTTCTTGGAGCATGCGCGTGAGGAGTATTTTAAAGGTGGTTGTTCCGATTATGTGTATGGTGTTCTTACTTGCACATACACCCCATCAAGTACCGATGGGAAAACAAACTTGCGGGTTTGAATGTTAGATGCATAATGCATGTTGCAAAGCCCCCATTCACTACTGTCTAATATTGATGGTTAACACGAAACGGTGGTGTTTTGTTTATATCTGGGATGAATGGATTTGAGGGCTCAAATTTCAGGACGCACTGAGAAAAAACGGCCTTCTTCTGATATCCAAATCGATACTAATCCGGGTAAATCAGGGGGGTCCCAAAGCGATCTGAACACACACCTTACGAAATGATTCAGCATTCTGGGTCATTTTGAAGAGGTTAGTTCCAAAAGGTGCAACCTATTGGGCGCTTTGTGTCATCTGTTGTGGTTAATTTTACATTTAGTGACATAAAATGGAATAATTAATCACTGCTTGGATGATTTAGGATATTCAATACAATTTTGCCCCCTAAAGTATTGAATGAAACTTCACAAACTAGCTAACTTTGGATTTAGCTCGTTTTGGAATAAAAATCATTTTACCATATACATAACGTGGTATTAATAATTTATAGCATGGGGCTAAAGCAGGTTACTATTCTATCCAAAAAGGTAGCCAAATTATTGTCAATACTTTAAAGTCACTTATTATCAATCGATCAGTGAAACTCGAAGGAATTTTGGAATTAAATTCTTCATTTGTGTAATTGCGTGATGCACATAGCGGGATGCATGAATGACTGATCATATGATGGTGTGGTGTGTGTGTGTGGGGTGCGATGCCCCTATGAAACTTGTCAAAAACGGGCAGTTTTCATGGTTTGACAAACTCTATAAAAAAATGATGGAAATGGGCAACATTGAGTGATGAGACCAATATGCGAAAAGAAATTCAACCATAAAATTGAAAATGGCACATGGACCGGCAGACAAGTACAACTGTGAGTGATAATAATGTAACCACAAAAGCAAAACTAGGACAAATCGGTTACATCAGTGTCCCAATTTGAATTATAGAGGGAATTCCAAGCTCTTGAAGGTTGTACACCACTTACCTGGCTGCCTTAAGGGTTTGGGGTTATGAACAGCAAAAAAGTAAAACTGATAATTCTTGCATATAATGAAGTTAAAATGTTAATCTAAGTGTTTAGTCTTACTACTTATACTGTCAGAATTTGAAACAAATTAAAAAATAATAGATCATGTGACTGGTTGCCATGGTAACCGGCGGTCAAATTGGAACCTATATTTTGCTAGCTTGGATTACGCAAACATTCTAACTCAAAACTACTGATGCTATCAAGATGAAACAAATGGGAAATTGATTGTAGGTTCAACATCTTGTGAATGAACTAAAACTATTTTCATACTCAACTGGTAAAGGGGTAATCCACAGGTTTTTCTACATATTTTGCCGAAAATTGGCAAAAATAATTGGACTTTCAATTTTTGTGTGAAAAAAATGCCTTCCTGTCAGTATAATCCATCCATTTTAGTTCAATCTCAAGAACAACATGAGAGCAACATCTGGTCCAAATTTGAACTCTCTATCCCTTATACTTTTCAAGAAATCATGTTTTGCGTGCGAGAACTTTGCAAAAATCGAAATGTTCAAAACGCAGGTCAAAGTTCAGAGACTGCTCAATTAATGTTAAATAATTGATTAATTATTGCAAATTATTTTAATTTTGCTGATAGACTAGGGAATAAACATTAAAATAAACACTTATGAAAGGTTTTGATAATTTTTTTATTAAAAATACAAGCACTTGTGTCAGAAATTCGACAAAGATGAGTTCAGAATGACTTGATAAAACAATAAAATACATAAGAATTAAAAATAAAGAAAAACAAGAAATGTTCTGCATTTTCGCTCATGTCGTTTGACTAAAACTGTCAAAACTACGGAACCGAACGTCCGATTTGAGTCAAACTTGAAGCAAACGAAAGCTTATATTTCAAGCTAAAACTTAAAATGATAAACACAATTTGACAAATATAACCCTGTATAAGCCAAAAAAAACCCTTAAAGCAATATTAGCACATTTTTTGGAAGAGCGCCCCAAATTTTTCAAAAAAAATTAATTTTTACACGGTTTTCATTGGGTAACTGGTCTTTAACTATACCTGTGATGGTTAGAGCTCTACAATGTCCTGTAAGGTCGCTAACGCAGGAATTTTGTAACTAGAACTAATTAATAAATCGGGAAATCCCGATAATATTCAACGGCCTGCTGGAAACGCCTTCCAATGTGAAATTTCGCCGGGAAATAGCGCCCTGTACCGTGTTTACGCTCATCAATTAGTTGCTTTATTGGTCAGGCAGTCAGTTAGGGGCAATTTTCTTGATGTGCACTATTCATCATGGCATACCGGACATAAACTTAGCATTTCCCAGCTCTGCTGTTAAGTACAATCTACAATCTTTTTCAAAATTGGTTGGAACACTTTTGCAGATTTGGTTCAATTCACTGTTGCATGAGCACGACACACTTGAGCAATCTCGCACCATATTATTTTCACACTGATTGGGCAAACAAAAAAAAAAAAGGGGGATGGGAGGGGGAACAAAGTTATAGTTACAATGCGTTTCAAGCCTCTTATCTCTTTCATAGCGCCAATATTATCAGGTGTTCCAAGGACTTGTGAACAAGATTGTAGGATCATTCCCAATTCTAATTACAACAATCCTCATTGTTTATGATAAACACATTTTTTGAGCATTCTCGTCTGCAGGTGGTAAAAGTTTTCTAGACAATTACCAACATTGCTGTGCAAAATATCAAATTTTGAAAATTGGGGCGCTCTTCAAAGAATGTGCTAATATTGCCTTTAAGTATCAAAAAAATCATGGTGGGATTACTTTTAAAGCCTGACCAGAGATTTTCGGAAATTAATTTTTTTTTTGTGGGTATGGATTCAGTATTCTGCACCACATTCTTGACGCAATCTATTCCATTGTGTGCTGATTCAAAGGGTGGGTGGCACAATAAGAAATTCTTTCCTTTTTGTGTTTAATAATACAATAGTCAACTATAACTAAATACTAGTATTCTGTATTCACCTAAAATGTCAATTTTCTAAAGTTTGAGATGAATCGGATTTCCATTTTGTGCATAAACAGCTGCTGAATCTAGTACAGTACCATAGGATTTACTGTGTAAATAAAAATTCTGAATCCGAATTTATTAACATCGTTATTTCGTAATGAAAAAACCATTGATTTGAGTTAAGCCATTTAACACGGTTGATTAGTATTGTGACAAGCACTATGTTTATGCAAAAAACAAATAGATTTGTTAGAAAATTGAGGGGCAACAATCTTGGTTGTAAATCGCGGAAGTCGGCGGGTGGCTTGGTTTAAGCAGCGGGATGTGCCCACCCCCAAATGGCTAAATTTCCCTGAAAGATGTTCATTTTCATGAGTTACAGGAAGCAGTCAAAACCTTGTAAAGTTAATTGTGAAGATAAGTTCTACACTCGGGGGGGGGGGGGGGGGGGGTCTCAATTTGTTTGGATAGGACCTACTCCAGACTCAAAGAAGTGGACCCAAACTTATATCTCTCCTTCTTGCAATATAATTGACCCATATTATACCAGGACTCAATGATAGTGGACCCGAACTTATAACCTTCTCCTTCTGCAAGATAATGGACCATTATTTATACAGAATTCCTTTTGTAACAGCAGAACCGGCAAATCAAAGACCCGGGCAAATTACCCAGAGTTTGTCTTTGCTTCGCGACTTGGTGGTGTAATGTTGAACGGCCACAACGAAAGTCACATGACATGAAAACCAGCGGCAGACGTAAAAAAACCCAGATTCGATAATTATGATGACTAAAAAGTTTGCAAAATCCACTCGATGTCGAATTTGCGTAGCGCTGGACTAAGTTCACGGAATATAATAACCAGCGTGGATGGAGTACCAAAATTTATACAACAAATCAATCAACACTGATAATTATACCCATTTATTGTGTGGAAAACAAAGGGGGGGTCATCATTATACAAGTGTGAAAAAAGGGGTCATAGTTATTAGTTATACCAGACGGCTGATTTTGCAACCCTATACAGCCGGCACGTCTCCGTATAGGCATTTGTACAAGAAAACACCCCCCCGGGTTCTCACTAAAATCTAAGGTAACTCAAGGTGGGTGGTTTACAGGATTCAAACTAACAAGACCAGTGAGAGTGATAGAATAGAAAAAAATGTGACCCAACAATTTATTGTTTTTGTGTGTTGTAAAGAGATGATGGTTATTTTCTGTTTAAACATGCGTGTTTTTGCTTGTAATTCTTCTGTAGATTTCTGTTGTACAGAGATCCTATCTGAACAAAAGGACCTTATAGGTT
The DNA here is from genome assembly GCA_023653785.1 of Ophioderma brevispina. Classification (NCBI taxonomy): domain Eukaryota; kingdom Metazoa; phylum Echinodermata; class Ophiuroidea; order Amphilepidida; family Ophiodermatidae; genus Ophioderma; species Ophioderma brevispina. The sequence goes on from JAMKCH010068254.1 coordinate 6,872, forward strand.
GTATCAATTCCAAAAAGATTGTTTTGAAAATTCCCGAAAATTTCCCAATATTTCCATAAATTCCCCCTTATTTCCCAAAATTTCCATTTAAATTTTTAATTTTTTAGTTTTTTGATTTTTTTAATTTTACCTAAATTTTACTTTTTTCTGTGTCTCGCCTATTTCATGTTAATAGTGCATGATCGCTTCCAGAACGAAGCGCCCCATTTTTTTTTCAACAGAATTTTTTTTGCATATTTGGAATATTTGTATTATATTTGCATTGACTTTGCATTCTACCTCTACTCTTGTTGATAGCAAGCTTCATCACCTTATCTGTAAGTACTCAATTTATTTTCGCGATTATACCTGCTTGAATGCACCCTTGTTTCGCGTTCCTTTGACCTGGCATACCCGGATGACCTCGTCGCTTGGTTAAAATGTTCGCACAACACCACCCCACCCTCCAGTTTCATGTTCCATACACCAATGTTGACCCAATTGGACCTCCTTGACCTTAATGACCCCCTGCTGACCGTTGACATTTAAATTTTCGCCATTAACAATCGAACCCACCTTCCAGTTTCGTGTCCATACATCAACGTTTAAACGAAGGTCAAGGGGCACCCACCCACCAAGTTTCAAGAACGTGCGCCCTCGAGGGCTCCGAACATAGATGCGGTCAGACAGACACACTGAGAGACCATCGGTAATTATGTAATTATAGATGTGTTCATACGGCCAAGACTGAACTGCTTCCAGTTATGAATATATAGAATGTATTAACCCGGCCCAAGACCTGAACTGCTGAACTGTGTTTCCGGTGGGGGCAGACCAACTACACATGATATGTGTCCTAGAATTACTTCCTGTTGTGCACTAAAGCCTCAACAACGGTGTGGGGGGGGGAAGAGAACGTCACCCATTGCAGACGACGGAATCCCCAGTTCACCAGTCTCCGGAAATTACTCTATGCAATCCCGTGTATGCAAGTACAACAAAACGGTGCATCTGGGTAACCTTCCACTCTTAATCCTTGCAATATGTTCCATCCGCATATAAGCAGGAAACCACTAGTTGACATTCGGTTTTTGGAACTAAGATAAGTTCTCAAAAAGACTACGCTTCATATCGTATAGTTATCCAAATGATGTTGATATGCAGTTTTCTAGGGCAAACCATGCTTGCGCCAGCTGATCCAGTTGGTGAATTATAACCCTAGGATATTTTTCCTCAAAAAAGTATTTGAGTGCTACCAATCATTGAGTGTTTGGCATTCTCTCTAAATTCCAACTTGGGTTAAGATTACAATCGTTGGCAATAAATACTGTTACATTTTAACATGCTGTGTCCTTGACCTTAAAGAGAACTTGTGGCGCAGCTGCTAAAGCCAGGACTCATGAAAATAACCATTGTAAATCGTAATTTTCGAGCCCCGCTGTAGTCAACTGTTTGTGTCCCGGGCAAGATACTTAATCTCAATTGCCTCGTTACCCAATCGAAATCTGGGGAGCTGTTTATGGGGAATATTACAATCTAAGTGCTGATAAGGGATGTGCGCTTGGACATCTGCCGGCCTAGATGACGCGAATGATGGTGACGATTTCCTGACGGAGCGTAATAAATAAGGCAACAGCGCTTTGAATCCTTGGGAAAAGGCGCTTTACCAAGGTAGGGTATTATTATTACTGTAACTACAAATAACACGATAGTTACAAATGAATTTAAGGCTTTCTCGGGAGCTCATTGATAGTGTGTACAATATTTTAATTGACGAGTAGTACAAACAAATCTTGTTCACTCGATGGCTCAAACCTGATGATGAAACACACTAATTTGATGTTGTTGTGCCCTAACTATGGTTTTTTTTTTCCCACATGGCTTGAACAGGCTGTGGGTGACTCCAATCAATCAAAGGCAATCTTGCAGAAATGATGCTCCCGCAAATAGGCTTGTTCCAGCATTAACTTTATAGGCCAGTTATTACTACAGCAATCAATAAATGCAGATCAATGATCATCCATCACTTCCAAGACTGCCCTTCTTCAAGTTCAGGTCAAAATGACATTGGTGTTGCTCTTGATAAACCAACCATGTTTTGTCTTCTTGACGTGCTTGACCGTTTCTTGCTGCCTTTGGTACCACTGCCATCATCATATTTCCCCTATGATTAATCTCTTTGAGCATGACTTTGGTATCAGCCTTTGACTGGTTTATATCTATATGTCAGCCATACATTCCACTGTCAGTTTATATGGTGCTACGTCCTGATTCTCACATCTTGAATTGGCGGTCTTCCCAGGAGCCAATCGTTGGTCCAAAAAGCCTCCTACAATGATTCCAATCTGTTACCACCCGCATTCATCACTATGATATTAGGTCTCACAATATTGCCGATGATCCCGTAAACTACTCTTGATCCCCGTTTCCTGGCGGAGGCTGCAACCACACCATTGTTAAACTTTAAAGTGTGTATCGCAGTACGAACCTAAAAGTGAGACATAAATTCAAACTAAATGACTCAAAAACTGATTTTTTCCCTACAGTTTCTCACACATGCCTCCGCTTGTTGAGACCTACAATCCCATTGGAGCACAGATATATCAAGAGATTCTTAGCGTCATATTTGACTCATCAATGAAATGTCAATACCTAATCACTTATAGTTCACTCAACTTTTCTTTATGGAATATACCATATTTCGCCGTTACATTGGACCAAGGTAGCTTGTGCTAATGCAAGCGAGCACTTTTTTACCCAAACTCGACTGCGGTAATGCCCTCTGTCTGGCTGCCCTCCCTGCGTATACTGGACAGGGCTGCTCGCCATTGTTTTCAAGTTCCTCGTCATTTCCCAAACTTCTGATCTTTTGGACTCTCTCCACTGGTTCCCTGTTGAAAAGTCGTATCAGATCAAAATTTGATGCTATAAAATTAGGTTTTGCTGAACGAGCTATCCCAAAATTTTGGCTGACTTCGTTCACTTTACTGTCCACCTAGAGAGGACCTATGCTCGGCGTTGGACACAACTCGCTTGCCTTGTTGTCTCTAGGACCAACAAATTGATTGTGATAGTCTTTCAGTGGTACGCGGGTCCCATATCCTTTGGATAATATCACACCAAGCCTCACAGCCCAGCAATGTTGTAGTTTAGAAAAAATCTCAAAACTTTATTTGGTAATTGATTGATTGGTTTGTTATTTTTCGATTTGCTGTTCTTAGCTTTTTGTCTGGCAATTCTGGTACAGCGCTTCGATGAATTTTTGGAATTGCGCTTATATCGAGTTCATACTATAGATGACACAGGTCATGTCACCCCGAGGAATTTGAGAAAGTGCTCCATGTTTATGAGGACAGTAATTCCAATTGTTTTTGCTGGTCATATCATACACACCATATATATTGGGCTCTAAATTTGACATTTCAATTGGCAACTTAGAGGTATTAATGATAAGTGACCTTCATATACCAATTAGACCATTTTTGGATTTTGACCTCTAATGTGTGAATAAACATAAAATTGATCAAGCGCTATTTTTGTGACTAAATGGAAAATTGTAGACTATTTTTGAAAAAATCTGAACAATCTGAAACATTTACCCCCGTGTGACATTGGAACGTTTACCCTTTATCTATTAAATTCTAACGCGTAATAGGAGCAACTATTTTTTTAATAATCGTAGTATGTGATGAAGTCCTTGGAATTCATCCGGTAAAGAAGAAGCCCTGTATTCCTCCGATGCAACTCTTGCACTGACAGATGAAAGAAGGAAAAGAAAGAATCAAGGCATTCAAGATCCGAACAGTCGTCAAGAGTAACCACTTGACCAGACTTGATTAAAAAGGCCTTACAGCTGACAAAGAAAAATGGTACAATGACAATGTAAATCGTGGAGAAGAACATCAACAGAACAAGAGCAAAGAGGTCTTCAACACCATCAAGATCATAACTAAGGGCGTAGATAGAAGTCCTACATCCAACTCTATCCGCCGCAGTAATGGTGAGATTCTTTCCAATCCTGCTGAATATAACAAGATGGTGTGATATGGGTAAGGCCCTCTACATCATCAGCCTAACCCTTGACCCATCTGTTCTTCATTCAATCAAATACTATACAGAGACTAAGATGTTCTACTCTGGATCTGGAGCCATCCCTTTCTCCGTTTCTGAAGTTGACGAGCCTCTGTCAAAAAAAGCTGAAGTCAGGAAAAGCCCCAGCTTCTGATAAGATCCCAGGAGAACTGCTTAATCATGGTGGTGAGTGCAGCATTGACCAATTGCCAATATTCTGGCAATACATCTGGATAAATGAACGTATTCCAGAAGAATGGACAATCTATCATTCTTACCATGGGCCCAAGCCGGAGACATCACCAGTTGAGAACTACAGGTCCATCAGCCTGATTAACCCTTCCAGCAACATTCTTCTGGAATTATAAGGAGCCGGATGAAGCGCCTATGTAGAACCATTCGAGCAGAAGAACAAGCATGGTTCAGACCTGGCCGCTCCACAATTGAACAAGTCCTTCGCCCTGAAGCTCCTAATCCAACATCGCCTAGAGAAGAAAGATTGCGAAGTGTTTTGTCTGTCTTCATTGATTACAAGAAGGCGTTCGATCGAGTATGGCACGATGGCGTCTTTATAGTGATGCTTTCATTATGGGTGTGCCTCAAAAACTGATCAACAGCATCAGAGATCTCACTATACCAAGGCTAAAAGCGGCATCAGACTTAACAACAGTCTTACAGAGTGGTTTGAAAGACAACTATTGGCTGCGCCAGGGATGTCTTCTATCACCAGACCTCTTCACCTATTTCTCGAATACATCTTAGCAGAAGCCTTTGAGAACTGAAAAAAAAAACTTTGGCATAAACGTGGATGGCTACAAATGAAAAGACCTCGTTGTGCTATGATATAGCTCTCATCATCGCTGAACTCAGAGGAAGATCTGCAAACCTTGATTGAGCAAGTGAATCATGCTAGCAAGAAATCTGGGATGGAGATCAGTATAACTAAAAAAAAGCTATGGATTCTCCCGGTGATGACCAGCTGCTCCCATTAAAGATCCAGCTTGATGGTTCACCACTTGAGCAGGTTAACAGATTCAAGTATTTGGGAGTAACGCTAACACCAACAAACGACTCCACAAGCGAAATCAAAAGCAGATTATTATTGGCATCAACAGCACTAGGGAAATTAAGAGAGTCTGGAGTGATAAAGACGTCTCACTCTCCACAAATTACACTTGTTAATTCACTAGTCACCCAGTGCTTGGCTTCTGTTGGCTTGAAACCTGACCATCAAAAAGATGACATGAAGAAGTTGGAAGGCATTTGAGATGCGATGCTACACAAAAATCCTTAATATCAGCTGGAAGGAGAAGATCCGGAATGAAGAAGTTCTGTCAGAATCTCCTCCTGTTACACTTTCTACACAAAAAGGATCTTAGCTCAGTATCACTGCTCGCGGCTGCATGGTTTGGGCACTTGGCAGGAATGACAAAATCCGCCTACCAAAACGCATTTTTAGGAAACTGTCGCAGGCACAAACAGACAGGGAAGACCAAGGAAGAGATGGGAAGATGACATAATTGTGCGGGCACCACCTTCCACAAGGCATATTTGGAAGCGCAAGAGTAGGGAATAGATGGTCTAAATTTGTCGAGGAGCCACGTCGATGGGAAATGGTGCTATAGATAGGATAGATAGATAGTATGTGACAACATTGTACAATTAAAAACCTACTTATATTGCAAACCTTTCCCTGCAAAAACGAATATATTTTAAAAAATAAATATTGGGGGGGGATGCATTAATGAAAAAAAAAAACACATAACATGTTTGTAAGATTCTATCCCCCAAAAGTCCACTCAACTTACCTATTTTGACACAAGGGCATACACATGGAGGGTTGTGGAGAGCCAAATGTGGGAAACGCATTTCAAGATAGTCAGAGGAATGGGGCCACAGGTGGAAATGGAGTACAGACTTTTTCTATTGATTGATTTTGTCAATGATGACCTAAGCTAGTAATTTCTGGAGGGTGTGCAAAACATTTCGTTACAGTGCCATTTTATAGAAATCCAATATGGCGCTATCACTCTCAAATTCATTCAAATGGCCATACTTTTATGCATTAGATCCAGGTTTTTTAAAGCACGAGAATCGTTTCGCCCGGTTATTGAGTATTGATCCCAACATTACCATCAATTCCAATATGGCCACCCTAAAAACCATCTGCCCTGAAATTCATTCAAGGTGACATAAACTCATCAAGTATTGTGATACAGGCATAATTCTGCGCTCTATACCCGTAGGAACTCATATCTGACATTTCTAGTGTGTTAACAAGCTTAACCAATCAAGATGGAAGCCATTATGGCTGCCCTTTTAAGATCTTTAAAAACTACGAATTGTCATATGTCATAATATACTGGCCGTCATTTGAATTTAAGTATGTTTTGTCACAACAAATATACCAGATACGAGTAATGCTCAAAGAACATGATATCATACTAATTTAACAACTTAATAATCATTTTGAGTGTTTTTAACTAAATACAATAAAGATCTATCGTAATTTAATAGTTTTAAAGAAGGTAAAAAAGCAGCCACATGGCCCCCATCTTAACATGTTTGCATGTTAAGAAAAGAAATTTTAGATAAGAATGTAAAATGGTCAAATACTTATCCCATACCTTAATTTACACCTTTATAATAATAATAGTTGATGTAACTACAATAATACAAATATAAATAGGTTTACTAATTTTTATAAAGGCGGCTTGTATGGCTCTGCCATCTGGAATTTTGAAAATTTCATTACAGAGAAATGCAAACTAAGGGTTTCTATTGATCAAATACATGTATCTCATAAGTGTTTAAGCATAAAGCATGCTATAGACACTTGGAATTAAGCCTCTAAACTGCAAATGTGCAGAACACTTGATGTGTGCGGATTGCGTTGGAAATGAATTCTAAAGGGTTAAAGTAACACTTGCAGAGTGTGATTCAATTGTAACAGATTTGGAAACACCTGTTACAGAACATAGTTTGGGGTTTCAGCATGCTTCAAGTAGCGTTATAAAAGGTATACTGGAGGTGTTAAGAATATGTATACTGATTCCGAGCGCATATTGGTCTTTTGAGCAGCCATATTGGATTTTGTGGCAATTGTTTGTAATGATAAAAATTACCATTCCAACATTTCTCGTGGCTTTAAAACACAGGAGTACCGAGAAATATTTGTCTCTATCTGAAATACTAAAGGGGATTAGAGATTTTGGACATGGTGGCAGCAATATTGGATTTTTAAAATGGCACTGTAACAACATTTTGCACCCCTCCAAAAAATATTGGCTTAGGTCCTAATGAACTAAAATCTATCAATAGAAAAAGTCTGTTGCTACTCCATTTCCATCCTCAGGGCTGGTGCCTAAACTTCTACTGGACTAATTTATAGTGTTTAATAAACTATTTCAAAATCGTTCTAACCTCGTCGTCAATTGCCAAAGTCATTCCCATTGAAAAAATGGTGTTCCCACGATTTGGCACTCTTCTATGGTGCTTGTACGGATTTTTGTCGATACAGCAGGCCAGACATATTTGTTCCGGCATCTTCTCTGCCGCGCATTGAAAAAACACGATTTTAGCAGCCAGCGTAGATAGAAAGAAACATCACGGTGCCAACACGATTCTGCCACAAGAATTTACTCTGTGAACTTCAAATCGCACACATACACCAAAGTAAGGTAATGCTACTTCAGACGTTACTAAAATATAAGTAGACAATGTTCTGTGCCACCGGTAGTTAATAAACCTATTTATCTTGAATAGGGCCTAAAGTTTTAAAAAATTGGCGAAAGCGAAAAAATAACAAAAGGAGG